>VWZO01015147.1:0-153028 GCA_013396975.1 Bucco capensis
TGTCGGGGTGGAAAGCATAACCTCATTCAAACCTTCCCTATTGAAATTAGAAACTATTCTCTATTAACCCGCAGAAGAATTAAGATAACCGAAGCTTAAAACTCCACTGTTGCCAAATACTTCTCTTACACTGACACACTTTCATCACTTCCCTAAGAAGCAAACCCAAATATTCGTTTATAACCTCAATCCTATCACAGAGCTTTGAAGTGAAGACCAGTCTCCACGCTTGGGTTTCGGGGCTGCCCAGGGATACGCACCACAGCCACGGCAAAGGCAGGGATTACCCCCATCTCCGACTCCTCTTGGCCCGATATGTCACTCCCTTCGCCTCGCCAATGGTGTGGAACGAGCAGACGCTCTTCCCCGGATGCCCCTCGGAAGCTACCCCACCGCCACTCATGCTGGGCTGGTAGGACCGGGAGCGATCCCCGCCCGCCGCGGCCTAGCAGACACCTCTTTTCCGCAGACAGGCTGCAGCACGCCGCCAAGCCCTGCGCCGCCGCAGCGGTGCCAGTCCCTCCCGTCGCCAGGCCCTTCCCCTCCCTAGAACTTACTGCCTGAAGTCAGACACAGGTACCGCACTCAGCGGTGGCTGACCATAGCGCTCCATGACCTCCACCCCCCTCAGCGTTCTACCGAAGCTTCTGGCCCGCCGGAAGTCCTCCGAAGGGTCGCACGCATGCGCAGGGCAGGAGCGCCGCGCGCCTCCGTCTCCATAGCAACCGCGAGCTACCGCGGCCTAGCTCCGGCCGGTGAGCGCGGCCCGACGAGCTGGCGGGCGACGGCTACGGCATGCTAGCCAGGGACCTGGGCTACAGCCATGGTTTCTGTTGTGCTTGGACGGTGTTGCCTCTGTACAAGGGAAAATAACGCTGCACAGGCTCACCGTGGCCTTGAAACATTAGCACGCTCTGTGCCAATTATGAGAGCTGTCCTTGAGGGAGATGAAAAGTGTCTGTGTGTGACAATGCTGCAGTCGAGTGCACTGACGCTTGAATGTATTGGGGAAAGGTCAAGGCTTTCTAGCAAAGGGCAGTGGTCTCTGAGCCAAAAATAAAGATGATGTGAGACATTTTGATGAACTCACCAAAACAAAAGAACACAGGCAAAGGCTAAGACATTCTCTAAGCAACATCAAAATTTATGCAGAAGAGAGCAGCCTCTGTATCTGCTGTGCCCACTGGGTTCAGCAGAAGCACCATGTGCTTGTGGGCCAGGCAGAACTGGGCTTCAAGCAAAGGGCTTGCTGCTTGTGTTTAGATGGCCAAGGTTAAGAATCTCCCTCCCCTCAGCCTAGCTGTCAGCGGTGGGCTCTGCTGATGCAGGGGCTCACAAACCAGCCTATTAGATTCCATCCACTGGAATTTGGCCTAAGGGAGGATGTAAAATGGTTTCATGTCTCCAAACATTTTTGGCTGGCAGGAAAGCATATGGGAAACACAGAAAACGTCATCTGGGTTGCAGCTGTACATTAGCGTGTACAGGGAACTGCCAAGTTTCTCTGTATTGTCCTACTGAGTGAGGTTGGTTCTCTTACATGTGCTCTCCCAGCATTAAAGTTAATCAAAATTCCTTCTCCAGCCAAAAATGAAATTTCTAGTCAAAATCTAAGAGAAGCAGTCCCCAAAATAACTAATAGGTGCTGCAAATGAGAGTCCAAGCACTCAGGCAGACTTCACTCTCCTGTAGCCTGGCTGAGTATGAAGCATTTCCCAGATGACACTGCTAAGCTCTTAATTCATGTTCCTGTAGAAACTACCATACTCTGCTTAAATGCTCACCAAGGGACAGACTTGAATCCAGGTTTTTAACAGAAGACTGGAATGTTACAACCTGTGTGCTATGCAGTCAGTCTTGTTTGCTGGGGAACTAATTGTTTATACTCAATGAACAAGTTAGTATGAACACAAAACATTTTAAGCTTCTAAAAAATAGTTCTGGACATTGTTTAATTGAACATTGCCATTTAATTGACTCTCATATACCCCAGCAATAACATATTTGCCCCTTTCATGGTAAAATCATGTTGCTGTCTTACCATTCAGCCATGCCAAATCTTAATTGTGTGAGTCACTAAAACTGCACACAAGGCTCTTTCCTCATATATTCCTGCAAAGTGCAGACATCCTACACTCCTGCAGCCCAGCGCTGTGGCTTCTGCCCTGCTCCTTATTGCAGTGTCACTTGGCACATAGCATGGCATGACATAGCGTGGCATGGCATAGCATTCTGCAAAGAAACGTAAGAAAAGGTTGTTTTCCTTGCAAGCAGTAAGATTAGGAAATAAGTACTTCATTCTCGGTCATCCCTGCTGTTAGTTTGCCTCTCAGAATTTACTCAGAGAGAATTTCCCTTCTCTGTGCTAGAGGCAATGGATACTTCACTGCACCAGCAGCTATGCTGTGTGAAGGTGGAAAGGAAGGAGGAACACTGTTCTGCAGCACTGATTTTCTCCCCTCCGATTGTGAATAGTGAGGCCTTCTATTTGTTTTCTCTAGTAATGTGAGAAAGAAGGTGAATTTTATTAGAAGCATTTCGTTTTTTTCAGCAATGAAGGTAGCTCAGCTGGCAGCTCCCTCCTGTTTGTTAAGATGCAGCTTAAGGCTGACTCTGGTGGTCACACTTTCACTATAAAACAATTAATTTTATGCTCTTTTAAAATAGGACAGCCCTCCTCTCATATGATTCCTCTGCTGCCTGTGAGAGACAATTTGCATGAGGGGGCAGAAGAGAGCTGATGTGGACCATGGGTGTGTCCACACCCAGTTGGATGGGAGTGGAAGGAGGGTTTGCCATGTAACAGGAGCTTAAAACTTTAAATTACTTCTTAAAAACATTTGGATACACTCCAGCTACTCATTCAGAAAATCCAACTCAAATGTGTGAGCAGGTTTTGTTTATTTACAGATTATTTGGTGAACAAGAACAATTTGGCAAAAAAAAATGGATCATAGTTAAGATATAAATCAGATGACTGGAAAATATGAATGTAGGTGCAGTGAACATTTTATCACAAGATACAGGACGTTCTTTCTACCCCAGTTTGACTTTCCTGTTTGTTTCCCTAACAGGAAAAGCAGTGACATAAGACAGTTTGATAACGAAACGGGGAAACATTAGAGTGGATTAAGTCTCACATCATATAAACTTGCCATAAAGATGCATATCAATCATCAGAAAGTAGCAAATCACTCAAGGCTTAATAGCCTAAGTCATTAATTTTTAATGTAAAATTACCTCATATCGCATCACACTGATGCTTTCATCTACTAGGCTAATAAGAGTTTTGTTGAATGATTTCCTACATGTTAAACTGCTTCTCTTTCATGAGCATGTCAGGGAAATACAAAACTGTTAGAAAACTTTTCCAGTTGTGAGGAAAGAAAGCTTTCTATTTGCATTTTTATGTCAGTTATTTTAAAAGATCTGGAGTATATAGTATTGTCTGCTTGCTTCAAGTTTTATATGCCAAGGATTCTGAAATTTCAGGGAGACTACAGACCTATCTTACCTTCTGGATTAGAGAGCAAATATAAAATTTGCCCTTAAACAGAAACTGTGCTGCAAGCACAAGAAGCTGTCAATTTAGTTGAGGCCAAAGATCTGATGTTCTAAGAAGTCCTCAACAGCAATTGTGTGGAGATGCTTGAAGAATATAAAAAATAAAGCCTGTACAGAGCAATTATTTTCCTGGGACATGGTCCCAGTTCCCAGCTGAGAGCTCTACAGAGAGAACTGCCTGTCAGTGAAGGGATTCCTGTTTGTCCAGCAAATGCAGTGAGAAAGCCTTTTAGTCTGGTAACTCTGGCCACGTATTTCCAAGTGCATTTTCTTTTGCTCCTCAGCTTCATTCATGCTGTAATCCCTTCAGCTGGTCCCCACGAATTGCCTTGCAGCCTGCCTGTAAGAGGCTAAAAGCAACATGAAAATGCAACCCATTGTGTGCCTGCTGAACTTGGTTCATTTGGGCTCATCTGGTGTAGTGAGCACATTTCAAAATTCAGACTGAGAGCAGAGCCTGTGTGGGAGTGTTGTTCTGCCACAATTTCTCCTGGGCATCTACATCTCAGTAAGGGTGCAGAGCAGCTGCAAAGGTGCCTGCTGAAGCAATACCATCTAGTGGCAGATGGGAAAAAAGAATCCCCCCAACATATTCAGAGCTGGAGAGGTGAAAACTGAACAGACAATATTTAAAAACAAAACCACATGCTTCTGATATTTTTTTCATTGTTTGTTTCCATGGTAATGTATCAAAAAGGAAGTTATAAACCAGAAGATCAGAAAAGCAGTTGGAGTGCGGAAGGGACCATGGTTACTGGGTCTAGTAACAGGCTCAGGCTACAAGGCCTGGTCTTGCAAAAGTGCCAAGTGACCCCAAGGGTCTAGCTTTTGAAACGAGACTTCCCAGCAACAAACAAGCAGCACTGTGCAGCATCAGTTTTGAAGCTGTTAACCACTTGCTCAGGATTAGTCATTAGACCTTCGCCCCAGAAGAGATGGTGTAGAAGAAATAGCAGCTGTGAGACAGGCATTTAGTTCAAAGCATGGTTTTCTTCGGTTAGGGAGAAGGATGTATAACATTTGTGACTAGATTCACAGTGTGGAGAGACAATTCCTACGTCAGAAATACAGGTGTCTTCTTCTAGAAACTTCAGAACTGCATCTCTCCACTTCTTAAAACATTTGGCTTTGTGGTGGAAGTACCCACTCCCAAAGGAAGAGACAGAGCACCTTTAGGAGTAAATAATGCTGCATCACAACAATTAGTGATGCAGCAATATAACTGTGTTGTGTGGAAGGATTTAAAACCCTGTAATTTCTTTGCTGAAACAGTCCTAAAAGTAGAGGATTTCTGATGAGCTTCACAACAACAATTACATGAAAATTGCTTTCCCTTCTCCTCACTCTTAAAAATCTGTTTTCATTGCAATGGACACAAAAAAATGGTCCCTGTTCATCCTGTGTCCTAGAAAACATTGCAAAACTCCAGTACACTGGCTAACCCCACCACAAAATTCATAACATTTTATAAAATTACCAGCTTTCCCCCCCATCCTGTTACACGCTAAACCATCCATCAGTATGACAGTGATGTTATTTGCATTCTCCAGTAAAAAAAAATAGTAATATTCTTACAGTCGTACAGGATGCTAACAGCTTAGGATGTAAAACAGACTTCCCCAACTCGATTAACAGAGTAGCTAAATTTTAACTGAGGCTCTGGTTTAACACGAGTCTGAAAGGCACAGCTACAAAAAAAAACGGAGAAGACTGCAGATGTCCTCAGTGTTCCCATAACATCTATGCTGTCCTTTGTATTTGGCATCTTAATTAGCTAATAAAAATCTCCGCGGTCAGCTGCACCAACAACCCGAACCATTCTACAGTTCCGTGGAATCTTCTGCCCCTGCCTGCCACCGAACGGGGCTGGAGGCAGCCCCAGAGGCAGCACACGCTGGTGCTCCTACAGCCACGGCATCTCTCTGCCAGGAGCAGCCAAAGGGCATAGCCCTTGCCCGGGAGCTGGCCCCGGCACAGGGCAGGGTGGGTGGGTGCTGCTGCCGGCGCCCTGGGAAGGTATCAGCCTGTAGATGGTGCTGCTCGGCAGGGAATGGGCCCTGCTTGCCGGGGAGCACCCTCCCGCCTCCCGGCACCCACCCACCTAGCCGGGCTGCAGGGTTCGCCTGTACAGCAGCACTGCGCAGAACTCCCCAGATCAGCATTAGGGTGCCGTGAAGGTCCAGCCATTCCGGCAGCCCCAAAGTGGGGCTGGGGGTTCTTTAACTGTGTTTCATTACAGACCATTTGAAAGCTGTTCTAGAAGTGAGCTGCTCTTCTCTGAAATTATTTCTGTAAAGAAGAAAACACATAGCTGGGCCCTAAACAAAGAAGTTTGTTTCTGGCATTAAAGTGGAAAAAATGTTAGCTTAGTCACATAATATTTTATAATCCAGCACCCACTTTTCATTTACAGGCTCTGCAGTTCTATTTTCCTTATCTGCTTTGCTCACCAGTGAACTGTCAGATACCTGAACATAGGCTGAAACCACAGCAGTACTTGTGAGGATCCAGCTGCCAGCTGAACCCCAGGCATGCAGCACACAGCTGTCCCCACACAGGCACTGTGGATGCTTGGCACAACCATTTCTGCAGCAGACCTGGGGTGTGCACAGGGATGCTAATGAAAGGGTACACACGTTCAGGAAGAGTAAGAGCTGTTGATGCTCACATCCAATCTAGTCTTCAGTACAGGTAATTACCCTGTATCTAAATTATCTCTGTGTTTTGCTGGGATAAGAGTTCTTTTCTTTTTTTGAAGTTGATTCTATATAATGGAAATCACAGACTGAGCTCTGAAGAATATGTCCCATTAGCATTAGCACTCTTTGTCAGGCTGGAGTCTGACCTAAAGGCCATGAAAGCAGAAAAGACTTCTGTTGCCTTGGGTGAATATTGACAGGTTGCTACAGCCACACTGCATGGGAAAATTGTGTTCTGCATTAGCTCTGTGAGAGCAGCCAGCCTGATGGTGACAATTTCCTAAGAAAATCTCTTCTCTCCATAGACCAGGTCAGGAGTAAACACATCTCTCCTTTGATACAGAAAAGCATAATTACAGTTCCTGGAATTGCTCTAGGAAGAGTGCTGATAGGTTTCCCCTGCAGAAGAAAATGAAACTCACAGGAATGCCACCTTCTTTTCCCTTTATTCCATGAAATTATGTCCAGGAACTCCCTCACATATGTATTTTTTCTCTCAGCACATGCCACTTGAGATCAGTTGGGCTGAATCCATCCACAAAAGATACTGAACAGCTGGTGCTTAGCCCACACAAAATCCCATCCACAAATAAGGTCTTCCTCTACTTTTCTCACTTACAGGACCTGATTCAACTGATATTTTCAGAGCATGAAGAAGCCAGAAAAGCAACTATTCTCCTAGCACATTTACCCAGTTTCAGTGGTTGAGTTGTCATCCCAGACTGAGAAGAAACAAGCTTTTCTGCTGGGATACACAATGAGAGTTCAAATTCACATCTGCCTCTAAGGGGCTGCCCCCAAATATCCATCAATAGATAGGTCTGGGGTGACTACCCTCTTAGGTATTTCATTGCTCTATTAGCATTATGTAAAAAAGGTCCTTATTGCTTTAAAACATCTAGTGTATTACATAATCCCCAAAGAAAACTCCAATCCACTGAAAGATTTTTCAGAGAACCAAGATTTGTCTTACAAGTGTGAAGGTCTAAAAAGATTGCTTGATGCAGCAAGGTCCTCCCACGCATGCCCCATGCAGCACTGCCAGGTGTTACACACACACCAGTCCTCCACTGTAGCCACCTGCACAGCAAGGGCAGAGCACAGCAAGGAGTAGCAGTGTTTGAGAAGATTGCTTGACTGGATGGCATGCACTGGAACCACTCCTGAAAATATGAAAAGCAGGCTGTTTCTGCCCCATGTGTAATCTAGCCAGAGCAGTGAGATAAATGAAGCTTTCTTTCCCCCCCCTCCCTCCCCCACTACATGGTGGTTGTGAAATTTTTCATAGTCACAAGCAATCAAGGTGCTGTCATGCCTCTTTCATTACACCATGCCCCAAAACACCTTGGCTTGCTCCTCTCCCAACAGCCACAGAAACATTGTGTTCTGCAGCTCAGGTTTTAATGTTGCAGCCTCTTATCCCAGTACAACCTTGTGCTGGTTTTATGAATTCTGATTAGGCTGCAGTCTAAGGTAGCAGTCTGATAGATGTAGACTGAAGGGAAAAGGGATTTAATAGCCATGGCCCAAGCACTGAGCTGGTAATGAAGAAGGGTTGTTATCAGTCATTTGCCTAAGAGAAAAAGGAGATCCAGATCTAGGCTTAATAAATTTTTCCCCCTATGAAGTAACAGAGTTATAGCCATTTCTATAAAAATGTCAAGCTTTTATGTGAAGTAAGTGTTCCTTCAGAGCATAAAACGCAGTCCTACAACCTGATAAAATCTCACTTGTGTCACTACATGGACTCCTTTGAAGTGCCACTCTGCAAGGGGAGAGGTGTGAACTTAAGCAGCTCACTCATTCTCACATCAGGTGTGAGACAGCACGATGACAAGAGCTAAAGCTGCAGAGCAAGAAGAACTAAACCAGCGACACTGAGGAGCAGGCAAAGAGAAGCAATGTCAGAGGTGTGGCACTGAAAAGGCATGCTGCTTTTTCTGGTTTGGTGATGCTTCAGCCTTGTTTTCTCTTGAGAAACTCTAGGCCATCAGCCAAGATTCAGAGAGAACAGTGAGCTCAGAGATGGGTCAAACCCCCAGCTTGTGGGAGGTGGATGGATTAGGTGGTTGGTCAGCATACAGCAAACCCAGCACTATGCTTATTAGTTTGGGTAGCAAGCATAAGCTACTCATGGAAGGCAGATTCAGGTTCTCAAAGACAACTGGTGATACTGTATGTGGATAAAGTCACTGCAGCAGTGGGGATGGCTCAGCTGTGAGTAGCTGTGAGCAGGGAGATAGAGGTGCTATTGCAGGAGCCTTGACTGGCTGCTCCATGCAGTTTCCTCTCTGGTGTTGGCCCCTTGCAGTGGTCTGAACCCTCCAAGCACAACTCTGCTACAGTTCCCACAGAACAACAGGAATTTGGTGGAGCCTAGGAGGCCTGGCCATGCCCTTTAGGGAACCCCAGGGTGGCCATGAGCACTAGCATAAGTGTCTGAAACTTTAATTCATCTTCTCCTTTAGCAGCCCAAGGAGCTGAACCCTGTCTGGATGACAAGTAGAAACTAGTTTCCCTTGAAGACAGATACATTTTTCATGCTTCGAGATGCTGAGACTCAGACATCATGGTGACCCTGGGAAGGTTACCACACCACAGTGGGAGTGAGAGTGCCATTTCTCAACGAACTAACTGAGATGCCAAAGCCAACCCAAGTGCAAATTCAGGGCTCCTTCTCGGTCAAAATAGCCTTTGAAAAGGTGCAAACTGCTACAGAGCTCAGTGAGCAGTTTGAGGAAGCTCACATTTCTTCCCACAAGACCCCATTGTGCTATGTCAATGTTTCTCTGAAAGAAAAGAGAAGAGCAAGTGCTAGTATGGGCAGGTACTAGCACAATCTCTTCAAAATGCCTACCATCGAGCATCAGAGCTTGGGAAAGATGAACTCTGAAAGAGCATTACCCAAAAAGTAGCATTACAAATAGGAACTTAGGGAAACATACCAGTGGTTTCACCATCCACTCCAGCAGGTCCTGGAACAGCAGGGAAGAGGAGATCAGAGGACCAAACCAGCAATCTATTGCAGAGTCAACAGCAGGGCACTCCATCCTGAAAGAAGGATCTGAAAAGCAAAGAAAAGCACCTTTGAAGTCAAGGCTAACCTAGCAGAAGTGTCTTTCTCATTAAAAAAAACCCACATTTCTGCCATCAGATTCAACCCAGGAAGATAAAACAATTGTTATGTTGCAGCCAGGAAGTATGTGCAAAAGAGCTGAAAGGCAATGAGTGCTCACCACTGCAAGCAACAAACACTAGAATCTGATATTGCTCTCTACTCAGGCTGTATGTGCATTTTAATTAAAGGAAATGTAGAATAGTGAGTATTTAGTGTTTCTGTAATACCAACATAGGATGTCATTATGGATGTGCAGGGACATACAGTAAAATGTATCTGGAAACTGAATTTACTGTTGGTATATAGTCCTGGATGCAGAACAAGCCTTGCATCCTTGCTGTGCAGCCAGCCCTTCAAACACTGATCCTGGCACAGAGGAGTGCCTCAGGGTTGGTTGTGTGTAAAGCTTAAACTTATACTGGTCTAAGAGAAACAGGCTTACTGAAGAGGAGTTGGCTAGTAAAATCCTTTCAGAAACAGTGTGTTAAATTCATGTTCCAGGCAGCTTAGAGAGCATTTATGCTCACTCATTTTTAAAATTAAATTTCCCTTGCATTGCAATGTATATGCATCCTCTTCACCAGAGATAGAAGGGTTAACTCCCAACTCTGTATGTACTGGTGCTGGCACAAGGAAATTCCTCATAGTGGCTGAACCCATTCTTTCCCAGAGAGCCATGCCCTTGTGGTTGGATTCTGAAAGGATCATGAAGCCAGTGGCCTGAAACCCATCATTTGAAGAGGCTGTTATCTTACCTTTTCCTACACAGAGGTCCCAGGTCACACAGCTGGCCACGGCCAGTGGCTGGATTCCCTACCTCTCAGGCACCCACGAGATGCAGTCTTCCCCATCTCTATCAAACACCTGCTGGGTGCTGAAAGAAGAATGGAGCAAAGCAAAGCAAACATCCTCCTCACGGGATGGACCACAGAGCTGCTGAAGTCTGTTTGGTTAAAAGAAAGCAAGGCTGAGGTCAAAGGCAGAAGAGCAGGTTGCATTAAAGTGTCCACTGGGACTTCCATCAAACCCAGAGCCCTGACCTTCCCACAGAAAAGTGAATTTTCCTTGCCCTTTTGCACAGACCTGTCCCTGCTCCAGGTTAAACACCTCTGGGCAAACAGGGAGCAGCTCAGCTGTCACCAAGCTTGTACCTGTGGTCGCTAAAGCGGTCAGCATAGGTGAAAACTCAGATCAAGCACTGGAGTTTTCCTGGCCTCACACCAACCATACTGCACTTCTACAGCCTGGAAGCACTCTCTGCTTAGTGTGTCTGGAGAGAAACATTTCAGAGATGTCAGCTTTGCATTGTCTGCTTTTCCAGTTAGTATTTTCCCCGAAGACATTTTCTTCTACAGCCCATGGAGTTTCTGGGCAATACAACAAAAGCATCCATATTCATTATAAGCAATTTTCTACCAACTTCATTAGAAAAAAACCCAAACCATTTACCAAGAGGAAAAAGAGACCACCTGTAATTCTAAAAACCATTTTCTCTAGTCCCTTGAGTTACTCTCAGATGTAATAATACTCCAATAACAACAATATAATTCTGCACTAATACAGAGCCTTTCCTCCCGAAATGCTTTAAAGGCTACTTGGCCCTCCTAAATAGAATTTTGGCCAAGTTTCAGGATGCACAAGGAGAACATGATTTTCTCATCCAGCTCATGGCTGAGACCTATTGCTGGGAACTGACCAACTGTTAAGCAAGCTGTGACTTTGTTTGGAAGTGGGCAGGCTGAATCCAGCACTCTGCCATGCACACAGGCCTCTTACTACCTTCAAAAACATTCAGAAGTCATGGGGAAATTCAGGCTGTGGTTCTACAAGATGTGAGAAATCAGTTTTTAGGCTCAGAGGCCTTGGTCAAAACCATCACAGCCACATGGCACAAGCCAGCAGCCTGGTACCAACCAACCAGCAAACCCAGATCTGCTCAAGGCTTTCCAAAGAGTGACCTTGTGGCAGAAGATTTCATGCCAGATCAAACACCAGCAGTGCAACTGTAGCCAGCATAAAGCACAAAAGCTAACACACTCTCACGTGGCTATGCTTGCACACAGACACTCAGCTATGGAAAAAGTCCATTCAGCTTGGAGATCTGCTATCACACAGAACCAATACTTAATTAACTGATATTTTCCAATATGTTAAGTCCTACTCACAGACACTACAGAGAATATCATGCATTTCTGTGTGCTTATTTGGCTGAGTTTGGGCAAACTGAGGAAGAACAATCTGAAATTTGACACAATTTCCTCTAATAATACCATGCTACAAAAAAATGTGAATCAATGTGAAGAATTTCAGACCATCTAAGAGCTTGCAAAAGCTTCCTGGGCAAACTACACAGCCCCAGTAAGACACATACTCCAGAATTGGCTGCAGAATGTTGAACCAACAATGCTCTCTCTCCTGTATTTTTAAAATATATATACACAAGACTCCAAACACACACATGTAAGTGCACAGCTGGATGTCTGTGATCCCACCACAGTGATTAGCAACTACTACATACACACCAACTTCCACATGTGTATAAGCCATTATCGTTCAAGGGGGAGTTACAGTGCACGGGGAGTGTACAGAGTACATCACCCTGGGCATATTTGGGGATGTCCCACACTCCATCACCACTCCCTCAGGAAAGAGAATGTGGAAAAGCTAAAATAAATTGGAGAGATGAGCAGTAATTTATTTTCCCGTCTGGCAAAGATAATTTAACTACTCAATTAAATACTGCCTAAAGCCATACTATTAGAGTTGCACATCCCATCTGTAATACAGACAGATCTTGCTCTCTTATTACTGGTCTTCATGCTGTCTGGTACTTAAAAATTCTGGTTTAATTAGATGACACCTCCCACAAATGCTAAGCTATTGGCACACTATAATTCAAGTAGTATCTAGGAATTTTTGCCATCCAAGAAACCTTCTGTAGGAACCATACGTTCTCTTATCTCTGACACATAATAGCAACTTTTGCAAGCAATACTGACTAAACCTATGATTCATTTCTTCTTACAGTGTGTTATTTTGGTGCACAGAGCTTCAGTCTGGGCTTTTTTCCCCTCTCAGTTTTTTGATACGTTTCACTCAAGACCATCCACAATTCAGATATTTTTGCAACGTATTTTTCATTGATTTCTCTGAAGTTTGATTCAATATTGAAATAGATCATTTTAATACCAAATTAAGAAGTAAATATACCCATTATGGGGAATTTTATTGATGATTGCAGTTATTACACCTTGAAACAACCCCGTTAGTTGGAAAGGTTTGTGAGCAATGCCTGGATGGACAGTCAACTCTTTGATATGCTGAAAGATAGTCAGTCATTTCCCCATCAAGTGTGATGCTGAGGAACTCTGCTGGAGCATTAAAATGGTACATCAAGTGTGCTTTAAAGACTTGTTGCAACACCACTGTGGAGAAGGTGAGCTCAGCAGCCTCCCTTACCTTGGACTGGCAGCAGGAATGGAGTAGAAACACACTGCTGTCCTTGGGCACCACCAGCTCTTCACCAGCTTGTGGGCAGGAGCAAGAAACTCCATCATCTTAGCACTACTTCCCTCTGGGCAGGGACATTAGACTCTCCTGCAGTGCCAGGAATATTAGGGTGCAGGATCCACCAGCTGTGCTGCTGGGGTGTGTTCTGGCTATGCTCTCAGGGTGCCTGAAATGCAAACAAAATGCACCAACTTTAAATCTGAAATATGAGAACGTCCTCTGTGTGATAGCTTCCTATTTGCAATAGTAATATAAATTATATATTCCAGTAAGGCCTTTTTTCATGCTATACAAATAGAAAGGGGAGAAAAACTCAGCCATGGTCAGAGCACAAGAACATCACCCACTCTGATCAGCTAGTCATGATGCTGCCAGACAGCAGCTCCTCAACAGCTGCAGCCTGAAAGCACATTGCAAACACTGACCTTTAGATATTCCCAGTAGACCCATGGACATTATTATCCCCCTTTCTTGCACATGGGAGACAGGAGGATGCAGGTGAAGAATTCTCGCATTAAGAGATTGAGCAACAGGAGTCACGAACCAAACCAAGATGACTTGCTTTCCTCCAGCTCCCATCTGCTTTAACCCATCAGTAGTCCACCCTCCACAGGATGATGAAAAGAGGCACACAGAATGCTGTTGGAAATACATATATATTTATGGACAAGTTCAATCAGTTCCTCTGTTTGTTTTGTCAGATGATCTTCCATCTCTTCACCTCCTACCCACTCCCACCATCTGCCTCAAAAAACCATCTGCTTAAAAGTTTGAGGGAATTTACAAGCGATTGAGAATTGTGCACCACAAGTGTAACTGAACGAGGTGGATCTTTTGGCACCCACCTGTGCCTAGGAGAAGCACTTCATGCTTCAGGTCCCCATGACAGGGATCCTCAGGAGCTCCATATCCCCCTAGCTCCCTGAGGAACTAGATAAACATTGCTTTAGTCACTGATTTGGGGTATTTTCCCTAACTCCTTTTGGCTGACAACCTTTGACAGGATGCGAGATCCTTGTGCTAGGTACTTTATGAACACAGCACAGAACCAGTGTTTTGTTAACTCTTCCTGTAAGGATTTCCTTATATGATGAAAAGATCTCCTGTGGCCACTGCTTCTGGATGTCTTGGATTAACCAGGCAGCTGGGCTGTCAGTGAACATCTTTAAGCATGAGAAACAGAATTCTGTATCCTATTTCATCTGAACTGCTAGGACTATAGCGTTTTTGTTGTTGTTCAGTTCATTTTTGTAACTCTATTAAAGTATTTACCTTAATGTCACCACTGGATGCACATTACAGTGTGATTTCTTTATACTGTATGATATTTTTGAGCTGTAGGAATCAGCTGGAGACAAAAAGAATGATGGAAGATGCAAAAATATCTGTTTAGATTGATTTAATAATTTTAGTTTAAATCTGTTTCACTCTTCTGCTGCTTGCTTGGGAACAGCAGCTTACAGAAGAGCTTTGGACAACCCATTCAGCCTTCAGACATGCTCAGGAATGGCTGAAGTGTTGGTAGCTCCTAGACAAACAGCAGTCAGTACATGCACTGTTCCCTGCAGGTCTCCTGAAATCCCATGAACTCAAAGCCAGGAGGCTGACTTCCTTCAAAAAGCCCTAGAATAACAGAAGAAATAAAAACAAAACAAAACCAAACCCAAAACAAACAACCAAGCAGAAGATAATTCCTTCACTGTTAGACTTGTAACAGAAGCACAGAAGCTCATTGTATACATCAGATCCCTGGGTACATATGCAGATGTTTCAGCCATATGCAACAACATATGGCATCCTTCTCACAATAACTAGTCTTTTTCCTGCACAAGGCTACAACACCACAAAACCAAACACAGAGTGTCTCAGCCTGCTTAGGACAGAGGGGTGTCTCTGCTGACTTCAGCTCTCCCACCAAACTGACTGCCTACCAGTCAAATACTGGTTCATCTCCCTTTCTTTCTCGTGAAATTCAAGCTCTGCAGAAAACATCTTACTTCCAGACCAGACTGCAAGTTGAGGCACAGCTGACCACATGTGCAAGCCCTTGAAACTCACCACTATGTAGAAGTTTGCTCTACTGCTTCAAGCTTCATAAAGGCCATGTTATTAGCAAACAAAATGAGGAGTGGGCACCTTTTATCTTGGTTGAATGGCCAGGTGTTCCATCACAGTGTCTGGTTCCTCTGCTGAAAGATCAATAACAATAAATTAAGTGCTGCTCAACTTCCACTGTTCAGATCATCTCCCTGGCCCAGATATCCCTGTGGTAGAACAGGCTGGTTGCAAATACCAGCTAACTTCACAGTATCACAGTATGTCAGGGGTTGGAAGGGACCGAGGAAGATCATCTAGTCCAATCCCCCTGCCAGAGCAGGATCACCTAGACCAGCTCACACAGCAATGTGTCCAGGCAGCTCTGGAATGTCTCCAGAGAAGGAGACTCCACAGCCTCCTGGGCAGCCTGGGCCAGTGCTCTGTCACTCTTACTATCAAGAAGTTTTTCCTCAGGTTAATATTAAAGCTCCTGCAGTCCAGCTTGCTCCTGTTCCCTCTTGTCCTAACATTGGATGACATTGAGAAGAGCCTGGCTCCCTCCTCCTGACATTCACCCTTAACATATTTGTAGAGGTCTCCTCTCAGTCTCCTCTTGTCCAGGCTGAAGAGACCCAGCTCTCTCAGCCTGTCCTCCTAGGGCACATGCTCCACTCCTTTCATGATCTTGGTGCCCCTGTGCTGGACTCTCTCCAGCAGCTCCCTATCCTTCTGGAGCTGGGGGACCCAGAACTGGACACAGTATTCCAGGTGGGGCCTCACCAGGGCAGAGTAGAGGGAGAGAATAACCTCTCTGGATCTGCTGGCCACACTCCTCTTAATGCATCCTAGGATGCCATTGGCCTTCTTGGCCATAAGAGCCTCCCCAGGCATCCTTCAGCAACACTGCATGTGTTGAAAGCCACCAGCTTAGTGAGTCTGACCAAGTGCCAGACATTTCTCCACTCTGATGAGCAACATGGATTTGCATTTGTGAAAGGTATTTGTAGGGTGAAGGGTTTTTTTCTGGGTGCTGGAGGAAAAGCTACTGGTTCAGATGAAATTCAGTGCAAGCACTTCAAATTGAAAAGGTCACAGCTGTTAAACTGAGCAAAATTTAATTCTTTTTGATTATAACAGCCACCAAGGGTGAAAGAGAAGCATCAAGGTTCCACCCTGACTTGCAAGGCAATGTAAAAACAGATCTACAGCATATTTTCAGCTTATAAACCAAAAAGCTGATCAGTGTGCTTGACAATGTAGGATCATGCAGAAATGTTTCAAGCTATTACAAAATTCCCAACAGAGGAAATCAGAATAGCTGCTGGGATTAGGGAGGACCTAAATCCTACAGCTGTTCAGTTTCTACTGACATCAGTTCATATATGACCTATCCCAACCATCGTTCTTTTAATCATCTTCTATTAGTTATATTACTTTGATAATATAAAATGATCTCTTATTAGTTTCTCATAAATATAAATTGCATTAAAAAGCCAAACCCTTCATTTCAGTTAAAGTTCCTAAGTGCTAGCATTATACTTCCCTAGCTCATCATTTACAAAATCCAGGCAGTTATGAGCAAGAAAATTAATAATTAAGAACATAATAAATCATATACTGCCAACTTAATAAACACATTGAAAAAGTAGAAAGCACATTTCATCTCAGTATAACAACCCAATTACAGTTTCAAGGACAGCTTATGCAGGGATATGACATTATTCCTACCTTGATGTCAGGACTTCCACTGCTGGGCAACTGGATTGCCCCATCACAGCCTGGAGGCAGAGTGGCTCCTTCCCTCCTGCCTCAAGGGGCTGTCAAGAAAATGTAGGGAAAGTGTAGGAAGTGAGAGAAGACAGTGGGGTTTGCTCTCTCTTCTGGCTACAGCATCTCTCCCAGTGACCCATGGCAGTATCCTCACATACCATCATCCTGACCTGACCTTAGGGGAGTGGTCTTTGAATATTCCTGAACTCTTAGGGCCAAATGAGGACATAAAGGAGCAGGCTGGTTTAGGGCACAGTGCTCCTTTCCCTTTTTTAGGGTGGACATATCAGCTTTCTCTAGCAGTGTGAGCTAAAGGGCAGCCTGTCAAACATCCAAAAGATCTGGGACATCACAAAGAGAAGGAGGAATATTGCATTGAAAAGGCTGCTAGGAATTGTTTTGAAGGCACTGCAGCCCTTCATAAAGCTTGTGGGTCTAAAAAAATACATTTTGGACCTTTAGAAGTGAAAACTGTGGCTGAAGAAGCTTAATATTTTTTTATCCAAGCCATTCCTATAGTTGAAAATATATACATCTATACACACAGATAAAGCTTTAAGAAATATCATTGACTAATGAGCTTATTGAGTTTATCTGAGTTACCTTTTAATTATATCAGAAGACTGGTAATTGACTGATAGCAGTGGAGCAGGAATACTTGGAAGATCTTTGTTTTGAAGACACTGTATGAGTTAAAGGATTGCAAGAGCACTCATCTCTATGGGCAAACAAAACCATCCCCAGTGCACAGGTGTGCTAACACCCTTCTCAAATAAATAAAAATAAAATCCTCATTAGTTTTCTAATGGCCAAACAAACTCATTTTTAGAATAGTCTCATATTTCCATAAAATCACAGGTAGGTGTAACCTATGGAAAACATTCAGCTGAAATCATCTTCAAGGTTGTCACCAGGCTGAGAATTCATTGCCCTCAGCTGCCCAGTTCTGCTGAAGAAGGTCAGTGAAAGCACCAGGCTTGGGTGGGAAAGAGTTTGCCAACCAAGACCTCGAAGATTTTCCACCTTGTAGGACAGATGATAGGAAACAACTTCTGTGAACTGAAAATGTCAAAAAGCTTCTTGTGGCCTGGGACTGATTCATTCAAACTATTCATTCATTTAGTAGCCCTGAAAAACTATTGAACATTTTGATTTTGACCTTGAAAGTGTTCTCCTACACAGAAATACTGGCAGGGAAACATTTTTCTGACTTCAAAGCTCAAAATATTATCATTTCCATTATTTCAAAACCATTCTTTTTACTTTAAAAAGAACTGCCATTTCCCCACACACACTGTCTTGGCATTTCCTAGATTTCTTTATAATTCAAAAGTTAATAATCCAAATAGCTCACAAGGTTTATTTTTAGTTTGCAGAGATTAAACATCCTTCACATTCATGCATCTTCTAATATTTTACTTCAGTTCATTCATTTTCCTCCCTTAGTGAATAGCAGACTACTTAGAAATCAACACAGCTTGTTAGAAAAAAGACAAAATGCCTATTAAATTATCAAGTGCATTTCTCATCAGAGTGCAGCTATCACTCTGTGCAAAGAAAAACTATAGCTTAATTGACTTCCTAGCAAAAGCAATGTTTAGACAGATGGTACTGAGAATCAGCTGACTGTTGTTCTTCAAATTGCCATGTTTAAGTGACAGGGAAACACTAATAGGCAAGAGAGGGCATTGCCTCCTCAATGTTAAGGAAGGTGGCTGGCATCACACCCTGCTGGTCACAGCAAAAAATACACTTGAAAAGCAGCTTGCTGGCATGTCACTGGTTTTGTCCTGCAAGCTTCATGGAGACTTTGCACCTGCAGTGCAGCATGCAGCTGGACAAAGTGCATATGGGTGCAGCCAGGTCTTTGCTTAAAAATGGTTAGCAAACTTTTTCAGCAAAGATAAAAACCAAACTGAAAAATGTGAGTCTTCTGCCCAGCACCCAAATCCAGGAGCTATGAGGCTAGCTGTGCCCTCAGACACTGCTGTTTTCCTTGCTCAGCTAACAGGTGGTACCTCGAGCTCTTGAAATAAATAATAGCGTGTTGCCTGAGCTGAGAGTGCTAGCATGAGCTCTCCAGAGGAGAAGGAAATACTCATGTATGGGGCTGTGTTATGTTTTCAAAGGTGCTGTTGATTACCAGGCAAGGGGAAGGCTTTAAGTGGAACCATTTCATTGATGGCAGTAGGGATTGCTGAATGGAGCATCTCTCATCTGACAGGTGCTGAGCAGGGATGGTTATAGGAGCACATGGGGGCTGAGAGGAGGTGTATCCAGCCAGTCTGCTCACTATTGACCCACCCAGCAGATCAGGGTGCAGGCACTGCCTCATTGCTGCTTTACTCAATAAACCTCACTGGGTGAAACTACCAGAATGTTTATTACAAATAATATGTGACAGGATGAAATTAGCACATAGATGCTCTTATGTTGGTTAATGAGGTCTGAAATATAATCCTATAAATCATCAACAACAGCCATCTGGTGACAGACACATGAAGAGAAGAGCAAGTGACTGTAACACATCCACAGCATTGCAGTGACAAGAGTTTAAAAAAAGCAGCATACCTTTATCCAGAACAGCACTGGGGGACACTAGGGAATGATCAGTTCTGTATCCTGGCTTCACAGATTCCTTTGAAAGCAGTCATTGTGCTAGGAAGCTAGAGAGCAGCTCAGGGTTGCTGAAGCAATCTAGCCTCCCAACGCACGCAGGTGCAGCATGGTGGGTCTTTGAATCACACTGTTGGATAAGAAAGAGCTGGTTGTGTTGTCCCTTACTCCCACAAAGGAGAAGCTGTACCTGCTATGTTAGAATGATCTAAATCTGGGTTTACAGAGTCAAACAGAAAGGAAAGTCTCCAAGTGCTTTCCAACCGTGACTGGGCGAGTGCTAAGGTTACCATTCTATAGAGCAGCCTGCTTTGGCACCAGTGAAAAGAAAGGAAAATTATGACCAGTCTGAAATTGCTGAAAAATTATAACAAATGCTGCATTAATTTGCAATATTCATCACCTAATATAATTCCCCACTCTGACAACTTAGGAGGCAGTCAGGCTTTTCCAAAGTACATCTATTTTTATCCAAGGTCTATAGTAAAACACATCAGGAGTGAGTAAATTAGTTTATTACAACAATTTATATTTACTGTCCAGTATTTTTTATTTAGGAAGTAAATCTACTTGGAAGACGACCACAGGCAGCAAAAAAAGGGCCTCTAGACCATATCAATTCTCTAAGTGACATTGACTGCATCTGCTAGAGGTAAAAATGCAATTACTCAAAGCATGCTGATGGCAGAATATTTAGACTGATTTTTTAAGGAGTTTTAGAAGCTTATCAGGGATCTCAATTTTGTGACTTTTCAAATTTCCTCCGTACGTCATGTGTCAAAAAAAGAATGCAAATAAGCAATGAAAAAGATATTGAAAATATTATTTGTTAGCAGTAAAATGAAACAATACAATGGAAGATTAATTTCATCTCAGAGCATACTAAGTCATGACACAAATACTCATCTCAAAAGATGTAAAAGGCATTGTTCCCCAAAAGATGGAGTGTGATTATGAGCTTAATGGGTTGTTTAACTTTATCAAGTGCCAGTTTCTAAATAGAAGCTGTGCTTTAAATATTTAATCAAATTTTGAACAATATCCATTTTGCCTTGGCTAAAAACTGACACCAAAAATTTGCATCTTCTCTAAACATCAAAAAACTTTGATGTAGAAAGTAAGCAAGAGGAACTTTTAGTTAAATTTGGGTGCCTTCTAGTCAAAGCAGTGAAGTTCCAGTGCAGATCCCATCACCTTGTGTTTTAACACATTGCAACCAACGATGAGATTAACTCATGCCGTTGGATTTCCAGTGGCTTATGCTCCTATGAATGGATATGGAGAAGGTCTTTCCCCATCATTCCAATGCCTTGCACCAAGCATCAGTGTGATACCACTGCCACATCTCATCACCCGCTTGCCAGCTCACTGCCCTTGCCCAGACACAGGGTGCCAGCCCTAGCATGAGGCTGGCAACAGGACACGTCAAGCACACTGCATCTCACCATCTGTGCACTAATGCCACTGAGCAGAGACTCTTTGCCTCCCATCACAATTTCTGCATTTCTGCCCTCTCCTATCTGCTTTAGCCTGTCAGTATTTCACTCCCCTTCCATCACCAGCCCCTGAGCAGTTCAGAGCATTCCCTGGTTTTCCTGGAGGCTGGCCACTCCCAGCCCAGGAGCTTTGCAGTTTACTCAGCCATGAACAGCAGTCACCCAGTGAGGTGGCTTCCTCTCTGCCACAGACACATGGAAAAAAACTTCCTATTTCCATTAAAAAGAGGCTGCAAACACAGATCTAGAAGTAAGACAAAAACCAGTCCTGTTTCAACCCAGGCCAAGGTTTTTGCCACCTTGAAAAGGACAAGATAAAACTCAGAGGGCTAGCAGGGCCCTGGTATGATGGGGCCACCCTCACCCAAAGGGCTCCCCTGAGGCAGAGGGATCCTTAACACACCTTTGAAGGACTCTACACCCAGGCACTGTGGGAGCAGTGAGCTGACAGCTCAGGAAAGTTCCTGGTGGCTTTAGCCTTGATCCCACAAGGGCAGAATCACCCACATTGACCCGTCCACGCTCACAGTGCTGCTCTGCTATCCCCTGGCAAGCTTTGCCCGAGAAGCAGGATGCTTTGCAGTAGCCCAGCTCCAAAAACCAAGAGGCTTGTTCCTTTGCAAGTATTCCCCTGTGCCATTTCCAGCTGTCACCTCCCATAGGAGAGAAAAACTGCTATCCTTTTTTTGCCAAGGCCACAGCATTACACTTTGAAAGAAAGAAACACCTTTGTAGCTGGGCATTTTATATCCCAGTGACAGATTGCTCCTTGACTGCAGCTAACCAGCATCCCTGACACGTGCCTCCAGCCCCAGGCTGGTGGAGCAGGGATGGGAGCAGCCCCTCTGGCAGGCACAGGGCTCCTCTGTGTGTAGCATTTTGCAGAGTTGGGTCCTTGGCAGCTGGGAACAAATTAACATTCAAGTGAGTCTGCTTGGCTAACAGAAAATGCAAAAACTCTGTGTGGCAAGTGATCCCTTTTCAAGAAGCAGTACAAGGCTGGCAGACATCCAACTGGCACAGTAGCTGGGAGCAGCAAACACACAGCACTTAGCTGCTGATGTGTAAAGGGCACTTCTTTACAATTTCCGCCTTGAAAACTGTCTTGTGAAACCTTCCAGCTTGGGCTGTATTCATACATCACCCAACTCAGCTGCAGAGCTTTCAATGCAGCTATTAGTCCCAGGCTTTAAATAAATCTAGCATCTGTGTCACCCACCAGCAGTAACAATGTCACACTTCTTTTTTAGCTTGCTTGTTTTCCCTTCCATTTAGCACAGAGGGTTGGCTGATGAAAAGTCATGGATACTTCCTAGAATGACAGTTCTGTACTTTTCATTGTTCTAGTTATCAGAAGCTCCCTGTGTTTGGAACTAAATATCCCACTGCATTCCCATCTATAGATTAAACATCCCTAAAAGCTTCCTCTTCCAATCCCATTTTCACTAATGCTCTCACTGGATCAAATCTGCAGTCAACTATCAGAGATGTGCTGCTTCTTTATCACAGAGCATTTAAGCCATGATAGGTACTTCACAGGCCGGTCTGACTTCCCTTGAAGGGCCCTGATGGGATCATGTCTCTCCTCCACTGAGCTTCATGGGCATAAATGGAATAATCCAGACAGCAATTCCTCCCTAAAGCGGCTGCCTTGGAGGCCACATTTCCTTTTTCAGGTCCCAAACCACTAGCCATACCTCCTTATGGACAGAGTAAACAACCATGCTTGAAGTCCTCTGCAGATTTGTCTTGCCCCTTGCTAAAGGTTGCTACTTTTAATTCTAGGCTTAGACCTTCTGGCAGGTGTCCAGCAGGTCAGTGGAGGTTAATCATCTCCACTCCACTCTGGTGAGACACCCACAGGGATGGACTGAGCATAGCTCAGCTCAAGACTGACAGAGATGGTTTTCCCTCGTAACTTGGACAAATTTATGATGATTGAATTTCATTAAAAACATGCAGTTCTGCACAGCCTCTTGCAGGATCAATCCCATTAAGCCTTTCTGGCTATCTTAGACACCAGGGTTGTGACTTTTCACACTATCATCATTGCATATTGCATTTACCCCATAAGGAGTTGAGTTTGCAGAGCTCAGACTCCCACAGGACCCAAACTCAGCTGATGTTGCAGTTTCTGTGCGCTGTGCACAGACCAGCCATATCCACGAGACAAGCTGACAGAAGCTACTCAGCTTTGTGTGGAGCAGCAGGACTCTGCTAACCTTTCACTCCTTTCTTCTACAAAACCATCTGCAGCAGTTTCCATCTGAAAGGCTTCCTCCCCAGACCAAATGAAGAGAGCATATGTTGATGCTATCAGTGTGTGGATAATTCACTTGCAGGACTACATTTGCTTTGCTGAAAAATGAAATAAGGTAAAATACTGAACTACCTTATTGTGCTGGCCTGATCTAGTCTAATGAGAACATGTTGAGAACAGTCAGAATCACTTGGTTTTGCAGACATTCAAGCTTAGGAAGTTTGTTGTAGAGCGTTTTAGAGACTGGGCTCCTGGGAACAGCTTCCTGCACAGCTAATCCCACCTCTCAGAGCTGGGTTTTCTCCCGGGAGCACGTTTAAGTTTGTTTAGATAAGTGTATCAAAAGTAAAAAAAATAGACAAAACCATCAAAAATTGGAAGACAAAATTAACCAGGATGAAACTTGTCTGATGGGTGGCATTATAAATACCTAGAAATAATCGTAGCCCACCCAAAGACTATTTTCAAAGGAAAGATGCTCAGCTTTGATGCCTTTGGATCCAAAGACTTTGGCTTTTTTTCTTAAACTGCTTTCCATTGTGTTTCATGTTTTCTCAGGGGAAAACACAGGCATCAGAAAAAACACCCTTTTTCTTAAGTAGTCTGCAACTAAAGAGATGGCTTCATCTCCTGTGCAGAGATAAGAAGTGCTTTGCTTTTCAAGAGATTGCAGCAAACAAAAAAATCAGCAATCAAGGGAATTAAAATGCCCAAAGACTCTTCACTCATTGCTTTTCAGTGCTGAAGAAGTTCTATTAAACCCAAAAACCACAAACCAAGCCACAATCCCAGAATCACAAAAGATGTTCAGGCACTCACACTGCCCTGACTGGCTACAAGAGGACACAGCAAGAAGAGATACTGAAGTGCACTTTTCTCCAGGAAAACAAAAATAAAAGCTCTGAGAGATGCATGTGAAACCTGCACCCTTGTGAAGCACAGTGGGAACATCACTTGTGCTTGCCAGTACATTCCTGCCACCAACAGTCCTGAGTGATGATACATCAGGAACCCCAGCACTTTGCTTCCTCCTACAACAGCTGATGTTTACTCCTGCCCCAGTACACCCCTGTTCTGGCCACAGCTTGCAGCCCTCTTGTGAGCTGTGACCAATGCTTATCCCTGCTGTCCTACAGTCCACGTGGTGGTGGAGGTTTGCTCCTGGCCCTCTGGCATCTCCACTTTCTCCCACAGCCCTTGGCACCCCCAGCCCCACAGGCCAGCTAGAGGGGCAGCAGAGTGGCACCAAATCTCCAGGGCCACACAGGTGCCATCCTGCCCATGAAAGCCTCCAAGCTCTGAGCCCTGTGTTGGTAAGGGCAATACCCTGTATCCCTCCCATGAAGCACCAGTGTTAGGCTAGAGGCTGCGTGGGCAAGATTACAGGGTGATGGCACTCAAGGGCCAGTGGGCAGCATTCCAACACTCAAGCAAGGAGCAGACAATATCTCAGGAAGCACTGCACATACCTGGCTGGAAGCCAGAAACGCACTGGCTGCAGCACTAACTTATCAGCAGCAGACAACATTGCAAACAGCCTACAAACAAGCTCCTACATAAATCACAGAGCCTCAGACAGGGTGAGAAACCCCATCCACAAAGTTCACAGCAGTAAGATGCCATTTCCTAAAGAAGGCAGGGATGCAAAGGGCAGCAACAAGTAGCACACCAGGAGGAGGACCTCTCAGAGACCTGCCTGCCACCCTCCTTGGCTCACAGCAGAGATAGTCTCCAGTTGCAAGTCCATTACTCATGTTTTAGCTTTATCTTTTCCTTAGGCTGGCTGTATACTTATTTCCTTCACAGGAACACAGCTCCTAGATTTGTCCCATCTTCACAGAGTGCTTCTATGTCCCTAATACTTTCAGATCCCACTGACAAAGCTCAGCCACAGATGAGGTCTATAAGGCACCATGTCTGGCTGGTCCTGGGAAAGCAGCAGAAAGGTACAAACATCTCACTTTTGTAGCTGAAAGGCTACAAAACAAGCCAAGTCCTTCTTTATCATGCACCACAGGATCTACTTCTGCATCTTCAGGCAACTCATTTTCCATGTTTCTGCAACATATGGACCTTGATGTTTTTTATGATCAAACGGTCTTTTAAAAACGTGTCACAGAAAGCATTTTTAAATAAAGGGCTTTTAATAAGAAGCCTTTCTAGCCCCATAAACAATAATATTATTTGAAACAACTCAAAGTCATTACCAAACCATTCTCAATCAGCATTTAATGAACAAGAACACAAGAACACTACTCCCATAATTATCTGCTATGGTAATTTCACATTTTCTTTCACTAAGTGAATGAAAAATAAATTGACCACAATTATCTGAGATTTTAAGTGGAGTCTTACAGCCCTCCTACAATTACTTAGCTAGATAACACTATAGTTTCCTCTAACTGCCCAGATGACAAGAGAAGGAGGCCCTGGGGTGCAGCACCATGTGCATTTCATAGGCAAACAGAAAAGAGGCAGTTTTACTTACCACAAATTATGGAGACAAGTAGTTTGGAGGCAGGCCACAGGACCAGATCTTATCTTCACCAGCATCAATAAACTCCAGTGTAGTGCCATAAGGTCAAACATGGTGTCAGTCAGCATCAAAATCAGCATTTAAGCTGCAGCTTAAAGCCCAGCTTCAGCAGTAATGTGCATTCAGTGCCAGCCCTCTGGGCAGCAGGAAGGCCCATGATGGCCCAGAAACACTGCAAAGCTCCACAAAACATCCAAAGGTACAAGGTCATGCCCTTCCAGCAGCATGGGACGTTGTTAAGCTGGGAAGGGGTCAGTTGAGTTGTGGTAGCTGTGATGTGACCCAGCACTGGGGCGAATCTCTGCACAACAAATACATTCTCAATGCTGAGATCCTGGCCCTGATCCCTGGACGAGCCCAGCACAGAGTTTTCCTTCAACTGAAGCTGCCTCAACAGCAACTCCTCTCTGTAGGACCCTGTTTGGGAATGTAACACCCAGAGAAAAATGACTGTGTCTTGGTTTAGTTTGCAGAGTTTCACTCAGATTTATGGGCCATCTCTAAGGAGCCCCTGGCATGTTTTAACCTGTGGCTTTTCAGAGAACAATCTGTGCCTAGACCCTTGTTTCTGTATTCTATCCATGCCCTTCTGTCACCATCCCCATAAGATTCAAACAGAAATCCAAACACCACCATTTTCTGCAAATCATCAGAAAGACCTACTTAATGCCAACAAGCAAACTGTGTACAGCACCCTGGAGTCAGGTCCTGCTTTGGCAAGTGCCTGGCTCCATTGCCCTTGCCATTAAACATGACCATGCTGACCTCTCCCTGGAGTGCCAGCAGGATTATCAAGGTTGTGCTGCTGTAGCAAGGAGGGCATTAAACTACTCCAGATTTCTGCTCTGTAATGGAGTCTATAAACACAGTGACCTGGTGCTGTTTGACAGACAGAAGAGCAGACATTCAGCATATTGAGAGTATTAGCAAGAACCAGGCAACAACAAACAGCATCATGCTATGAGCTTCAATTTAAATGCAATAAAAATCCCAAATGCGAAAATATGCAGATCAACCTGAACTTTGTCACTTTGCTGAATAACAGCATGTTTAGTGACAGTGATTGCTTTTCAACAGGAAAGTAACAGATTTTTCTATATGATGTTGCTGAGATCTGGACAAAAAAAAAACAACAACAACAAACCAGTTGTCTTGGGAAGAGACAGTGGAAATGCAATACATCTTCCAGAGGACATTGCTTCCTTTCATTCAAAGGGATCTCTATTTTAAGGAGAATTGAAGTTTTAATCAAAGTTCTTATATTTATCAAAAGTGGGGAGAAGTGACAACTGCTTGTTGGTTGTTGGCTTGTGCTGAGGCAACCATTGGAATATTTTTCCCATTGATTAAATTTGCATTGCTAATTGGGGAGAAGCCATATGCCTCACACACCTGTAGAATACAGCTCTGGGTTTTGAAAGGTTATTAGCACACTATTATGCTCTGGCAAGGAAGGATTTTTTTTGGAGCAGGATGAAGAACTCCTGAGGGTGCAGAGGAATGCAGCAGGTCCTCTACCACTGCTCCCCTTCCCATGTTGTGCAGATCCTCTCTGCATAGCTCACCCTGCTACACCAACAGGAGCAGCAGGGGAGGGGAGAAACCTGCCTCTTCCTGGGCAAAAACCCCTTTGGCTTTAGCAGGGATGTTTCTATCAGGGCAGCATGAAGTCTCACTTAAAAAGAAAACAATGGAGTATGGAAGAGATTTAAAGCTTATGGAATAGCTTATAAAGGTAATAGAATTTCTGTTCCCTGTCTGGCTTCAGCTGAATTTTAAATGGCTTGGGTAAAAATGAGGAATTTGGTTTTCCTGTTGTCCAATTAGGAACTTTGTTGTCACTAGAGATTGCTGAAATTAATGCTTTCTCCTTCAGGTTATACTCAAAAAATTAAACAGACTTCTCCTACTCCCCTTAAGACTCTGTACAGGGATTTTATACGGATTTAAGCGTTAAAAATTAATGTCACTCAGACAAGTCCCTTTGGATACTACAAACTGCAGCTACTGCCTGTCTCCTTCAGGTATTTCAGTCAATGTTGTTTGTAATTAACATTACATATCTCAGCCACTGGCTTTTCTCAGAGTATTTTCAGCAGTCCTAGAAGGGAGCCAGCCCTACCTGCTGTACAAACCAAACTCAAATGCAGGGCAGGTCTAGTCTTGTCCTCTTTACAGCATGCAACTTCACTAGTAGCAAAGCAAACACTACACTGAGAAAATTCAGTGTGCTTTAACTTTCCAGACTAAGGATCCTGCTTAGGGATCACCTTTGAATACTCCCTCCTACTCCTGTGATATCCATGCTCAAAGACACAGTTTGGTTTTTTCATTTAAAAGCTTTTGCCTAGTAGGAGGACAAAGCATTTCAGGAAACCCAGCAAAGCTAGCACTGTATGTGATACAGGTAGGAATGTGGTTGGTCTCAGGATGGAAAATCTCCGCAAGGAAACCCCATACAAGCTGAGATTCCCAATCAAAAGAGCCCTGGGCAAGCATTACTTTCACCAGTTACCAACCCCACCAACCTAGCCTCAGCATTTGAGAATTACAAGCTTCACTCTCCCCTGAATTTCCAAAACTTCCTTGGGCTAATTGATAACCCTTTAAGGAGAGCCAGGCTGAGAAGTTCTTCAAGCACTTGCTGTAGAAATGATCATAAAGAAACACGAGCTGATGAGTATTTGTTCACAAGAACATGTGTGTGTTCTCCTTACTCCACAAGTATTTATGGACAGACAGAAGGGCAGAGAAGCCCAAGTACATTTTTCTCCAAAGCATGCTAATAATCTCGACCCAGCAAAGACTCAGCAGGATGAACACTGCTTTTTGTACAAAACCAAAGGAATTACTTGATGTAATGAGCTCAGGGAGATTGACTCTCACCACAGGGACCAGCAAGGAGCCCTGGGAGGCAAAGGGACATGGGGAGTGAGGTGTGGTGGTTACAGGTGACACATCCAGNGAGAGTGGTTAGGCACTGGCACAGGTTGTCCAGAGAGGTTGTGGATGCCCCATCCCTGGCAGTGTTCAAGGCCAGGCTGGATGTGGCCCTGGGTGACCTGGTCTAGTGATTGGCATCCCTGCTCAGTGTGGGGAGGTTGGAACTAGATGACCTTTAGGGTCCCTTCCAACCTGGCCATTCTGTGATTCTATGATCCAGCCCAGCATTAGTGTAGATCAATGCTTCATTACAAATACCTAAGGAAAAGCTTGGCACCTCGGTCCTTTAAAGACTCAGAAGGAGAGCTGCCCCATTTCCTAGTTTTATTAACGTGTATATTAAACATTCACTGCTTTGGTACCCCCTGCACTGGCTGGAGAGACACAGGGATGGCTGCATCCTCTTCTGACCCACTCTGCCAGTCCCTTTCCACCTGCATCTCACTCTCTTTTTAAAATACATCTGCACCAAGACAGTTACTTCCCATCGTGATGTCTGGAATTACAGGTTGTCTTAACTAAAGGACATTTTACAGAGCTGGCAAGAACACTGTTACTGAGGTCAGTTGGCCAGAAAGTTTTACTGGGATTCAATAGCAATTGCCTTTTTTAATTGCAAAGTCATTTAGGTTTTGATAAAACTGTCAACTTCCCAGAAATGTCTAAGGTGATAATTATCACTTTTAACATATTCTTCAGGGAAAGTCATATTTCAATTATATTTTTTTAAAAACTGACAAAACATTTAGTTTGGCCATTTCCAAAACAAAAATATCTGGGATGACAGACAGGATGAGGGAGGCAGTGTTGGAATGAAGTCATTCTAAAAGTTCCAAGTTTTTGACCTAACACAAGACAGAAAAGTCAAGCCCTCAAAAATATTGATAGGACAACAAATCAAACACCCAAAGGAAACTTGGACTAATGTCTTGATGCCCATGCAGGAGTCACTGTAGCATCAGCCACAGTCAATATAACATTGTCAGCTACCTGCTTTTCCTAGATTTCAAATTACTTGGCTACCCAAGCTTGCCCAGCAGCTGCTGCAGCTTGGGAATTAGGCGTGGATGCACATACTAGTCCTGTTGTCTTTTCCAGAGTTATGAAGGTGGCTGTGTGGTTGGAAAAGGCTTGCTACAGAAAAGGGCAGCTCTGTTCAGTGTGAGGAAGGCACAAAGCACAGGTTCCTTTTTAAGCTTCCAGGCTCTTTTTAAGCTTCCTCAGAGTTTACTCCTTCCTGTGCAGGAAAACAAGCACCAAGAGAAGCAACAAATGCTATGGAATGGCAGTATTCTGAAAATAATGAACTGCCTTTGGTAAAGGAACACATTACTAACACAAATATGCAGAACTAAGATTGAAATAAGGCTCCAATGTAATGAGAAATGTGCAAGGACTCTAAAATAATCCCCTGCAGAAAAACAGAGCCTCTGCCAGACTCAGCACTGACATCCCACATCAGGGAGAGGTCATTAAAAAGCACCTTCAGTAGCAAGAAACACCTGAGCAGGAGCAAAAAGCTCAGTGGAAGAGAAGAGTTTGGAGCACCCTTTAAGGTGAATAAAGACAACTGCAGTGGTGTGAGATGGAGGAGCCACTGGCACAGCCAACTGCAAGAGACAGGGAGCAAGGCACAAACACATCCCCTCAGGAAAACAAGGCAACCTCTCCTGAGCCACAATGTACAGCAAGATCAAGGACATGTGGTGCTTCAGCATGCAGAGCTCTGCTCTCTTCTTTCTAAATTGGGAAGGACCTTGAATGCTCTGTTTAAGTTTAATTTATAGACAAGAAACTCGAAATTTCTTAAAAGAGCACATCAATAAATTAGCATCAAATTTTGCTGCCTTGTCAAGGATTAGCAGTTTTAATCCATTTCAAGCATGAATTGGGAATTAGAAAATAGTGCTGAGATATTAATAACAAGTAGTTCAGTGTGTGGCCTTAATTTGCTTAAATTTAAAGGTCTGGTAGGAATTTTTATGGTGAGTGGAGGAGGAGCTGGGTATATAGAACGAAAAGGTCTTTAGCTTCCAAGCTAAAGCACTGGTTTCCTATTGGTTTCTGCATCAGACATTTGCTGGATGAGCATGTTAACAGCTGAAGTGTCTATAAAGAGTAACTCATTTTCAGCCATTTGGACTGACTGCTGTGGGCAGAAGTACACAACTGAGCTTCAGTGGTGGACTGCACCTCTGACTTTTGTCATTAAAACGAAGCATCCTAGCTTGCTCCACTGAATTTACCAGCAGATTTCCCAGCTTGACTAAAATGACCCTAATTTTATAACTGGATCCTAACCCCAGAAGCTACTCCAGTTCTCCAGAAGAGGCTGGGTATGGTTTCTCTCTATCACTGATACTAAAAAAGGAATCTAAGTTTTAAACTGGATGGTAGATCTGAAATGGGCATTCTCATACAATGTGAAAATAATTGCTTGCATCCAAGCAATGCACCCTCTTTTTGGAAGTGTGCATTTAAACCTGGAGTGCAGCACTCATATTCTGCACATGTTCATGCAGAATTTGTCTGCATGTCTTAAGGTATATACCATGATGAAGAAGGGAAATCATACACATAGATCAACATAAAACCAGGGAGATTAGCCCAGGGTTAAGGGATTAGCCTTGGGTTTTGAGCACTAAGGCTCACATATCTCCTTCATAGCTGAACATGTTCACAGATGAGTCCTGCAGGCTCCCTGTAACTCAGTACAAAGGGGTTATAGAAGTGCCATGGCCCAGTCCAGGGGTTGTTGTAAGAGCAAGCACTTCCTAGACTGGGAAAACATCAGCCTTAAGTATTGGAGAAAGTGATGAAAGAGTCTTCATATGTATTATTGTATGGCTAGGCTTCGCGAACGAAGCTCCAGGGAGGGCTCCATCCACGCTCCTCCTCAGCGCCTTTTCCAAGCGCGCTGATAAAAAGAGGCTAGCAGATAGCACCCTCGAGCCTGCGCTATGGATTTTTTTAGGTGAGACACAGCATGCGCAGAGCTGGACCCACCCTTTAGTCCTAAGGTTCATCTGCCAGGGCCTAGCAAGCTTGGATGCTGGCAGCGAGGTCCTTAGGACATAGGTTTTATTAGAGTGTCCTTCTCTTAGATGGAAGGCCTCACAGGGCTAAACGAGCTCCATCTGCCCAGGTTTGGAATCAGAGTTGTCCTTCTCCTAGGATGACTGCCAGAAGGCTAATGAACTCATCCTACCCATCCAAGGATTCTNTTGTCTGCTAGACCCCATGAGACACAGTCTCAGGGTCATGCCACATAGAGGGTGCTCACATACACCTTTACACACTTGCATCCTCCCTTTAGATATGGTTCCTGTGTATTTAGGATCCTCCAGCCAAAGTACTGTACTTCTGAAAGCAGAAGAGGTGGGGATAAAGGAGGTAAGATAAACCAAAAGGCTTTTAAATTGATTGTCAGCGCTTCAGGGAGAAAATTAACATACCTCAAGTTGTTTGGAGAATGCCCACAAAGCCTGCTCTATACCACAGGCCCATATATCATCCATTTAATGGGTGTTAATGGGCTGGTGCCTTCAAAGCTTTTCAGACAGCACAGATGTTTGCCCTTTGACAAACCACTTTGATCATTTATGCTTCTAATTATTTTTAATTCAGAAAATGTCATGTGAATTGTTTGAAATGTGCTGTAAAATGGGCATGGTATTGTTGAATACCTCCCCTAAACTTCTGCAAAACAACTAGGAAAAGTTTGCTCCAGGCACATAGAAAAAGAAATGCAATTAATATAAATTAAAGTGTTCCCCTTTCTCCCCCCAGACAGCAGTAGATGACATTAGGATAAGTTGTGCAAAGAAGCTGAGACAAGACTGCAATATTATGGTCATAATTCACAGTGCTTTGACATAACCTCATTTACAACATGCACCTCATTCCCATGGCCCTTGCTATCACATGGGAAAATGCAGAGATGCTCCAAAACCAAGAACAGATTGCAGAACCAAAGGGAAAAGTGCAGAGACCATGCTCAGCAACAGTTGCTTTCTAGTAGCAGAGAACAATCCTCCTTTTTTCTAGGCAAGAACCTCACCAGTAGAAATCTCATCATGTCACACAGCCACTGTATATTACATCTATAATCCAGTCTGTCCAAAATTTTTCAACAGTTCAGTACCTTTCTCCTTTTAAAAAGATCTGCTGTAGTTTACCTGGAGCAAAACAAGTAGGGTGACTAAAGCTAAACCCCAAAGTTCTCAATCAACCAGAACTACTGACACTGGTAATAAGAGCACTCAATTTGATACAAGGTTGATTTTTGAGGGCTTCCATTTCAGCAAGAACAAAAAAGAAAAAAAACAGTAAAAAATATGAAAAGAAAATGGTTAGGATGATATTTCTCCCTGGTTTGACCATATTGTCAAATAAGCCATAACAAAGTGAAAGGAAATCTTTCAAAATAGAGGTTCAGGTTTTAGTCACCCTAATTGAAAAATAGCTATAAACCAATGCATTCAAAAGAAACAGCCTGAATGAAGAAGGGGAGGAGGTGAGTGGTGCATCCCACCTCCTCCCTCCCTTTGCAGCAGGCCAGATCAGCTTTCTGCACTTCCGAGTTGTTGACGTTATCCCAGAAATAATCCTGTTGCTGTCTAGCCAGAGAAGATTGATGCCTATCTGTGCTGACAGACATGCTGATGCCTCTTTTCCTTACATTTCCAAGGTTATGGTTTGACAGTCAATTAAAAAGTTCTCTCTTCCCTGACAAACTGTTGGGCTCTACTGACTTTATCCCTCCTCCCTCTTCACTTCTCATGAAACACCTTCGTGGTCTCCCCTCCATCACAGGGATTTTATTAGCAGCCTGCTGCAGCAGCCTGTTTTGGATGACTTTCCTCATGCTTTTCTGTACCACAGAGGGGCACCATGGCATCTGCAACTGGGCTCCTGTAAAGGTGACAAAGGAACATAAACTTCACAGTAGCTTCACAGCCATATACCACAAAGAGCAGGTTACCTGCTGCCTAACATCCACCTTGCCAGAAATGGACTGGGAGGGGTCCATACCTAGAGCTCTGCCCTCACCCCATCCTGCTGGTCACTGCTGCCCACAGCAGAGCTGATTGTCACCATAGCAGGATCCAAAAGACCAAACCTGGACAACTCAGGAGATGTCAAAATTGCTTATTCCCAGCTTCATTCTTCTACCTGTAGATGGCATGGATATACCTTGCTATCTCAAGCAGCTCTCCACCTCTATTCACTTGCTCAGTAAGCAGCATTCTAGAGATGAGCATCTTTAAATATTTAGTACTATCTAGTGGGGGAAATTAACTCCCATCAGATGATAGAAAACAGCTATATAAAATATCTACTTGAAACATCAGTGCTTTTAAGGGCATCAAAAGTAATATTCCAGTGGGAAACAACTGTAGGAATTATTACACTCTGCTTTGCAATGAAGTCTTTATGCAGCGAAGATTTCCCATGGCAAGTAGAGTTGCTTATAGAGTGGAAAACAAAACCTGACAAACCTCCAAAGAGACAGCCAGGAGGAAACAGTTTGAGTGACATTCAAGCTCTCCAAAGTGTAGGTGTAGGACTACACCTGTGAACTCCACTCACTGGAATAACTCAGAGCAAATACTGCCACTGAGACAAGACGTAGGAGGCTGTTCTGCAGAGACTATCTGGCTAAATATGCAGCCATGCTTGTGTATCTTTGGGCTGCCTATGCAAAAAGTATTTAATTGCCTCAAGGTTCAGAGCAGCAGCCAGTGAGAATGACAGGAAAAAACAAAAACTCTATAGCAAGTGTGACTGCAAGGAGAAGGAGGTACCCTGACATCTGTGGAACCCCCTCCAGCTAAACACATTTGTAAATCAGATCCACAGCATCTTTGTTAACCTTGACTAGAAAATACACATATTTTCCCCAAAAGTCTGAATTTTATTAAAATGAGAGACTTAATCCATGCTTACAGCAAATCTTAATAGACAACTTCTTTACTACCTTGGGATGAGAACCCCCCAAAAGTGACTTTATGTCTGCAGGAAGCTGGAGGTTATCTGTAATACCCTGCAATGCCTTTCCTCTACAGAAATAATAATAAAATTAATTTTGGGTGCTCCATTAAGCTGGAGTGTTCAGAAGCCACTCCTGCAAAGACTTCTCACATGGTATCATTAGCACCTACTTGAAATGCACCAAATTAAGTGTGTAGGCAGGACTGTAGAGCAGTCAAGTCAAAATAATTCATATGTGCAGCTACCTAAGACACTGCTTAAAAGACACAACAGAACTCCTGAAGATGCCTTAGTACTTCTCACAGTCATTTCAGTAAGACACCGAAATGGTAGATTAAAAAATGTCACAGAGGATGATATTTTAATAGTGGTTTCTGGATTTTGAGCTTTGAAAACACACCTGAATTCTTCAATGGGTTTGAGAAACACTAACCTCCACTCTGAAGTGGCTGAGAAGTTGTCTTAGTCACACTCAAAAAACTTGATTTACTCTGGGGCATGGGCCATAGTGAACTGTGTTTACCTTTTAAGAAAGATGAAATGAAGCAACTGGAAATGCAATTAACTTCCTCCTAATACAGAATAAAATACACAGGCAATTTGCCTAATTGTGCAGAGATAGTACATGTATTTAGTACCCTGCACCAAAACTCAACCTTATTTAAGATAGAAAGCCACAATGAAAATGGAAGTACAACACCCTCTTGCAGACCTGTGAAACATTTAGGGCTCTCTTTCAGCCAGCTAAGATGTTTCAGCTCAAACTAGAACATGACAGAAGAATGCCAGAAGCAGTGAGTTGGTTCTTTTTTGCTCTGTTGTATCTAGACTTTATTTCAATTTATCCAAGATGAATTGTCACTGCCTCATCATTGACTATATTCACCAATTTCATAAACACGTCTAGTTTGTGCTATGCAAATTAATAAATGAATATAGAAATGGAGACAACCCTCTCCAAGACAGTCTAATAATAATTAAATTTGATCTTAGCTCTATATTTTGGTGTTTGGTTTCTCAACTTTTAATACCAAAGTCCTTTTTTCTCCCTGTATTTACAAATCATACTCATTTTTCAATTGTGTCCCTTCATTAAGGTAAGTAATTTCACAAGCTGTTGTCATCTTTATTCATTTAGCTGAGAATTGGGTTTTGGCTGTATTTTTAATCCCATTTGATCAGTGTTTCCACATTTCCTTCCTCTCTGCCATGAAATACCTATCCTCATCTGTTTGTCCAAAGGGGTTGTCTTTTTCTTCCATTGCTTTCAACTCCTTACAACCATTCAAGCTCTATCAGTTTAGATTTTGTGAAGTAAAACTGTTTTTTTTAGAGGACACATCCTAATTCATCTGAAAATATCCAGTGAAAATAGCTGCACATATACTTGGGAGACTAGAGCCAAAGTCCTCCAAGTACCTTCACTGGGAGTATTGCCAATGACCTTTAGGTCTTGCAGCTTTTTCTCCATGGTGCTGTGCATTTCTCTGCACTGCTGCCAGGTTTCATGCACATCTTGCAGCACACTGGCAAGGGGCTATTATAAGAAAGCCAACAATCAGTGTTAATTATTCTGAAGGCTGAACACACCTATTTTTATTTCTTCACTGTGAGTGTGCTGAGGCACTGGATCATGCTGCCTAGAGAGGTGCTGGATGCCCTGTCCCTGGAAGTGTTCAAGGTCGGCTTGGATGGGCTTTGAGTAACCTGATCTAGTGGAAGGTGTCCCTGTCCATGGCAGGGGAGGTCAGAACCAGATGATCTTGAAGGTTTCTTCCAACCCAAACCATTCTAGGGTTCTTTCCCACCTTTCCCTAGGTGTTCATTTTTATACCAACTCTACTGCAACTAGAAACAACTCTATCCCAAAGCTCACATTCTGAAAAAACCGGGACAAGTAGCCCTGTCATTCTCCTAGCAGAACTGAAAACGTTGGGTTTTGTTGGTTTTGGTTTGTCTTTTTTAAAGGTCAGTATTTTTAGTAAGGTACAGAAAGCCCTTTGGGTTCATCCATTCCTGAATGCTGCACATTCTCCATCCCCAATACAGTTATATCAAAACAATGCAAGTGTTAAGTGCCCAGAAGGTCTTGACTGCTTCAGTTGAGCCAAGCTATGGCTCATTTGCCTCTTTGGTACTTCCAGTTCTCATGCTTTGCAATGTTTATAGCTGTATATGCAGGGCTAGCCCAGGGGTTTTGAGGAGTTTGGCAAGTAGAGCTAAGTCAGCTATTTACCAAGGCCTACACAAGGGAGGTAGTTCACTCCTGGTGTCTTTCTTCCACTATGCCTTTGGCTCTGAACACCACATGGTGCCCCTCATTACAGTCAATCTTCTGGCAGAATCTCAGGCTAAGTAAAGTTGTGGGCAACCAAATGACAGTAATTGTCTCCTCAACCATTAGTTCAATCAAGGTCTTCCTGAAATTAATGGTCTGCAAACCTTCCAAACTCCACTACAGGCTGCTGGGAAAGAAGTAATATTGATCTTCAGGGAGTCTTTCATGGAAAAAGAACATCAAGCTTGGAACATAAGCACCTTTATAAAGTTGTTAAGCTAGAGTTGCCAGAAGAATGAAAGCTTAGGAAAACTGCCTAGAGCAAGCTGATATTGGCATTGATCACTGATGCCCCATATCAAGAGACAGTTCTGAAGAGCATGAGCCTCAGAGAATCTCTCTTGCACAAGGGTCTGTAGAATAACACTTTGCTAACAGTGCTTTTTCCACTGTGCCTGATCATTTCTGGGTCTCACAGCAGAATAATTTGGCTGAAGAGGGAATCATAACTGATGCTGCAAATATCTATTTTCCTGACACCTATTAACATTCATTAGCATCGACTTCTGATAAAGCTTGGAATGCTATGGGTGTTTCAGAGGGCTGTAAACAAATACATACATGGCCAGAATAAGCAGATAGCCAAGAAGCCATAATCTTGCATGAAGCCCAAGCAAAATTCCAGAAGGGTTAATATGGTACACAAACATAAAAGAATTAAAATAGCATAACAGAATGTACCATCAAGATAACTTTCTTTGTTGTGAAATTGTCAGCCTTGGTTGATAAAGATCACCATGTCACTTCAACGTGCTTCAGTAAGGTTTATCTCTTCAGTGAGTGAGTTTATGCATCCTGGTGTTACAGGACATTATGGTCTAAAGTCAGCACTATAGATAAGTCAATGTAGATTAAAGTTAATTGAAAGATCATTAGCTGATAAATCACAAGAAGCACTTGTAACATCATCCATCATAAACCCTCTCACACTGCAAGCTGAATTCAGGCAAGTCACTCTTGATTTCCCATAGAGATGAGAAGACTTACAAAGAATGGATACCACCAGTCAGCTGGCAGGTAGCAGTAGCCTCATTAGGTCTGTGAGCTCCAGGCCAAAGCTGCAATTTCACATTAGATCTGAAACGAAGATACCATGTCTACTTAGTTCTGTACTTGATCCAATCCTTCTGCAGACTAATGGATGCTCATCTGTCTCTCCCAGTTGCACTGTCAATGGAGCATTGCCTGGCTGGCTTCTCTTCCTACATACACATTGGACAAAGTACTGTGAGACTCTTTCGTTGCCAAGCCTGCTTAGCTAACTACCTCCCTTTTATCTGGACATATAAAGGCCCATTAGAACTGTCACTCCTCTAACTGGTCATAATCTGTCATTGCTGGCTCTGACATCCTCAGGAAGAGTCACTGTGCAGATTGCAGGACCATACCTGTCAAGAATAGATTCATGCTTCAGAGGCACAAGTTATACCAGAGGAAAATACCTAGGGCCAGTAAAGGTTCTAGTGATATCTCACTGCTATCCTTCCTAGTCTGAGTCTTGCCCACATTAAAATCACTAGAAGCTGAGAGTAAATCCAAGTAGACCTCGAGGAAGAACCAGTTTTACCAAAAGAAGAAGGTGATCTGTTGTTAAGCCTTGTTAAAATGACCAAAAAAAAAAGGGGGGGAGCAATTTTATTCCTGGCCTGGAGGCTCAGATCCTTGATTACAGCAGGACAGCACAATGGTAGGTGGTTTTGAAAACACAGGGATACAGGTAATCCTGTCTCAGCAGGGAGCAAAGCTGAGCCATGTTAAAACAATCCCTTGGGCATTGACTGATGCTCCACACATCTATCCAGATGCAGCCTAGCACCTCCCTTGTGGCAGCATCCTTCTGCCCTCACCTTCATCTGGCTACTGGCCTTTTCTAAGAGGCCCAGAGCAGACCTGCGCTGCCTTCCAATCTGGAGGATGGCTTTTTTCCCCCTCTTTCTTTCCACATGGTCCTGGTATAAACAAAACCCAATTTTATTTCCCAACAGTATCCAAAGAGGCAGGATTCAGAGCTACTACTGTGGAAGAGAGCAAAGTCAGCACACAATTTCAATTACTTGGGTTAGACAACCTATTTCCATTACTGCTAATGGGATTTATGCATTCATTCTGCCGAGTGTGGTACTGAAAACCTGCACCTCATTCTGACCCCAGAAGTTTCTCTCTTGTCCTGTATAGCATTACAATAGAATAAAATGGAAATAAAATGTATGCTGAGTTAATTACTGCCTTAGCCTTGGGCCATTTGCAATGCCTCTGCCTCTCTAGTGACATGTTTTATTTTCAATAGATGTCTCTCCCCTCTCCAGTGGAGAAGGAGTTGTCTGAAGTAACCTCTCCCCTCTGGCCTTATACAATGCCTGTACTAGCAAGTTTCCCTTTTATACCTCTTCCTAGAGAAGTGTTTTGAGCTCTTTGGCTTTGCCAGGACCTTCATCTTTCATTCCTGTTCTTGTATTAATACTGCATGGGGAATCTCTTCCCTCAAGTGTGTTTCCCTTGTGAGAAGCACAGGCCTGGAGGAGCCCTCGCTCTTGAGAAGTTCTGGGAAAGAAAGTCTGCTTAACAACACTGTGCTCTCACTGATGTTCAAAAAGGTTACAAGAAGGCTGGAGGGGGCCTGTTTGCAAAGGCCTGCAGTGAAAGGACAAGGGGCAATGGCTTTAAATTGCAGAGGAGTAAATTTAAACTGGACATTAGAAAGAAGTTCCTCACCACAAGGGTGGTGGAACACTGGAACAGGTTGCTCAGGGAGGTGGTTGAGTTCCCATCCCTGGAGGCATTCCAGGTGAGGCTTGCCAGGGCTCTGGGCAAGCTGCTCTAGTTGGGGATGTCCCTGCCCACTGCAGGGGGGTTGGACTAGATGACCTCCAGAGGTCCCTTCCAACCCAAACCATTCTATGATTCTATGATATTTCACAGTACTAAGAAATAGCTGAAGTTTAAAATGCAACAACAAGAATGACAATGTCAACACCTCTTTGACTCAGATGATTTCCAGACTAGCTCTGTTTATTAAATGAGAAATCATGACAAGGCCACCTGTTTAGCAAAGTCTCTGCAAGCCTCTGCTAACCTTTGTATTTCATTTTGCTTAAACTGTTTATATACACAGGAGGGCTCAATCCTAATGAGCCTCAGGGCTTCCTGGTAATTTTAATAAAAAGGTCAAACTGAGAAAGAAGTGATTGTGTGTCAAAGCAGGCAGTAAAGCTCACAAGAGTGCTGCTCCTGCACAGGCTGCAGCTCAGAGGGATGTCATCAAGGAAATTCTAGAGATTTTGTTCTTGTTGTTCAGGTTGTTCATGTTTTGACACCAAGGAACCTCTGAAGCAGATACTCCATTAATGAAGCGTGATGAAGTGTTTGGATCTGTGAGTCAGATAAAATGTTACAGGTAAAATAGTATGGAACAACAGATCTCTGCAAGAATCTCCCCATGAGGCTGGACTCCCACATCTCATCTGCTGAAAGGAAAATAGCTTTTTAAAAAGCCATCCTCTCTCTGCTTTGATTTGTGCTTCTCAGACACAGCCCTTTCTCCCTTTCTAGACAGTTTGATCACTCAGAGTATTCTGACACCTTCAGTCTCTTCAAAGCGCTCAACTGCTTTCATTTAAATATTTATCTGGATTAAATTTATTATTTGTAAGAAAAATATCCCTCTACACTGCTGACTGAAGCTGTCCCCAGTAACACAGATATTAGGTAGATGGTCCTGACACCACTAAGCTGAGACATCTCAGCAGTCTTGTCAGTTGCACAATCTACTCCTAGGATCTGTCAGAGGGCATAGAGAGACTTTTCCAGTTTTCTACAAATACTAAGCTAGGGTAACCTGCTCTTCATGTAAGAATCACAGCAGATCAGTGGTTGAATTGATGCTTTAAGGTAGCTGAAAATCACACCCCAAATTAGTGAAGAACCTGAATAGCTATAGGCAAAGTTGCAACAGCTAAAATACCAGTTTAGCAAGTGTGGAGAAACAGAATAGTTTCTGCTCTGCTTAAGCTTGTACTCCAGGTAGAATAAACTAGAAACCACATCTTTGGCCATGGCATTGAAAAGCTTCTTACCTATACCCTGTATGTAAATGTCTGGGTTCGTTGGAGAATCAATTCAGCAGCAAACACTCTGGGGCCTAAAAGAAACTCTTAAGCATTCAAGCTGAGCAATTGAGCTTCCTCTGTGAATTGTAGGGAATAATAATAGCCCAAATAATAATAAAGCCCAAAGTCATCAGAGGTGGCTGAAGCAAATATTAAGAAGGTTCAGACTCAAATCCTGCTTCCCTTTGGAAACTTGCAGCCTAGCTGTTTTTCATAGCAGTGCAGATAGGACAACTGATGTGAGACCTGTTTGCTCAGTTATCTTCCACTGACCCTTTAGAAACAGTTTCTGGCTCCTGATAGATCAGTGACTGAGCAAGAAAAAAAGAGTGCAAAAAACAAACCCTAAAAATAAAAGAACTGTAAGGCTGAAGCAGGTGACTGAATCCAGTCTGGGGAACCAGCTCAGAGAGTTTGGTTTGGGAATGTCAGAGGCAACTGTGAGAGTAAAGTATAATAGAGGAGATCAAAAGAAAGGGGAAGTGCACGCAGAGGGGTCAGAAGACCCAATTCTTCTCCTGGCTTCCCTTATATTTGTGTATGACGTCAAGGATGTTGTTTTACCTCCGTGCTTCCGTTTCCTGTGCACTCAGACAAGAACTACCTTAGGGCAGAGATAGTTTCTTCCCACAGCTCTATACAGACCTTAGCACAGTGACCATAACCTACCTGTAGCTTCTGATGTGCTGCTAATGTGCTAACAAGGAAAAGGATGCACTCAAGATTTGTGCTCAGGTACAGAACTAATGCTGCAAGAAGGTGAATATTCATCCTGGAGCTACATTAATGGCTGGTGTAAAAACAGCCAAGGGGAGGAAAGTGTGGGTGGGGAGAATAAGAGAAAATAAAGCTGCCTTTCTCTGGGGTCTGCCTGAGGCTGATACACAGCCTGTGCATACCACAGACATGTCTGAGGCCCTAAACAGTACATCCTCACACACATCCCACTGCAGAGTGACTCTCTGTGTGGACTAGCGAGGCAAAAGGAAGGAGACAGCAGGAGCCTGACCCTTGAGATTTTCCACACAGTCATAACGTAGGAAGAAGAGCCAAGCCCTAACGTCCTGGATTCACAACCAAGGCTGCAAAATTGGCAGTGAAAAGGATGGGAATAGGATCTTTGTACTTTTAGCATGAACATTTCTCTGGTAAGGTCTGAGAAATAGCTAATCCTCTATTTAAAAAGAAAGAAAAGGCTTCCCAGTAGTCTGAGAACCATGCTTTCAGACAGATCATTCATAGCTATTCCCAGTTTCCTGCCACCAGCTATCAGTCTACCTGAAGGGGCACAAAGGCACCATACAGACAAGGTAAACACCACAGTCAGACATGCATGATGGTCTGCAGGATCCTCTGCTTCTTTTACAGGCTTCACTGAAAGCGAAACACTGCTGCATCCCACCCTTGTGCACAGTTTGCTTCTAAATTATGGTTTATGCCTTATTCAGAAAATCTTAGTGATGTTATAAAGCCAGAAGCGTAGCCAAGGTCTCTTCATTTGCTATTCCCCATGAGGAAGCATTGCAAATGCAGAGGTGTGATTTCAACAGGCAGTTTGTCATTCTAGACCAGGAAAGAACAACTGCTACTGATCCCTTAAGAACAGAGGATAATCAGCATCTGTCTGCTGCCCTCCCTTGAGACACGTGGTGCCTGGCAAGAACATTGTGGGGTTGCTGATGGCCCTCTATTTCCAGGACAGGGAATGAAACCACAAAGCAAAGACTCTGGCTATAATGAACCTGTTTTGAAGTGTCTTCTGACGAGATGTACAAATTAAAGAAGTTAACAGCATTTCCATTCCTCAGCCAGTGTCTGTGCATGGCAGTTTAGCACCTTCAGAAGCTAGAGCTGTATTCTGCAGGAGGTGCTCAGGATATTCAGCATGACTCTGCAGACTGCCCAGACCTTCCCCAGGGAGCACCACCTTCAGATTCAGGGCTTTCATTTGGAGACCTGGTCTCAGACAGTTAACATGCCATATCAAATCCCAGGTCTTCTCTGCATTCCTACAGCCCCCATGAGAGCAAAACAAGCATAGGCTTCTATTGTAATTTAGGATTAGTTTGGGATTCATGAAGGTCTATTGGGCTTTTGTTGTTTATTAGTTTCACGCAGGTGTTAGAGATTTCTTCTGCGCTCTGAAATAGATGCTGTGCAGATCAGCTTCAAAAGCCCTTAGTCCTCCTCACAGTCATGTCCTTTAGGTCACAGAAATCACTTTAAAGTCAGCAAGGAAAAAAAACCCTGCTGTCTTCCAACAACTAAATGGGGCATACCCTGGTGCTGACAGCAAGATTGAATGCAACCTCTGTGAGCTGTGAGACGATAAAACCCATTATTGGCACAGATTATCAGGCAGATTGCTTGCATGCAGATTAATGCAGCAGCATGAGTCGTCTGAATGACTGCAGAGCAAGGAAAGCAGGAGGGGTGAATTTATTTGCTCAGATGCTTTATTTGTCTATTTATCTATCAATCAAAGAAAAAGCAGCATTTAATGAACTTAATTCCAAGCTACATACAGAGAACAGCGAGCTGTGAACATTAGCCAAATTAAAAAAAAAAAGGAAAGGAAGCAGCCCCAAGGTTGCACACTTGCAAGACCAAAGTTGGTGCCACCTGCCCAGGGTCAGTGTGCCCTGACACCACACCTGAGATCTCCCCTCCAGCCATGGGATTTCCTAACCTACCTCAGTCAAGCAGCACATAGCGATAAATGGGAAGAGCATAATTGAAAGAGGAGATGTAAAACATGAAGAAAATAATTCATCTTCTAGTATGGCAAATTAAAGAGAGGCTGAGAAACCTTTCTTATGGCAGCAAAGAGAAAGGAACAGCCCCTCAATGTTTTAATTACCTTTGCACTGAATGATGACAACTGATTGTTTAACACTATTTCATGCTCCTTATCCAGTCCCTGCCTACGCATAATGAAAGGCCATCAACAGCTCCAGCTGCTCCCAGGGACCCCATGAATTGCCAGCCTTGGGAGCTTAAGAGGTTTCTTCTCCTCCAGTAGGCTTCCAGGCACTAGGGACCTATTACTCACCTAAAAACCAACCCAATTTAAAGACTCATCTCATTAGTGAGATATTACTCTGGTACTCGAAAGCAGGTAAATGCCCAGTAGCACCTAAGTTATTTTGGGCTACCAGGCCTGGCCTGCCTGTTGCCAATATTTTTTGGCAGCCAGATGTACTAGCCTGGCACCCCTGAGAAACTCAGTCCCAGTGTTTGATAACTGGCCTCAGACCTGAAAAAATGACTTAGAACATTGAAAAAAAAAGGTGTGCTAAACTAAGATGGCAAGGCATTCTCTTTTTTCTTTTTTAGATTTTCCTGAGCTCAGCTATCCCTGAAATCTTTTACTAATGAAATTACTTGAGCAAATTTCTCAGGAGACAATAAACATCCAAGCCTCATTTGGCACAAGGGAATTCTTCTAAGCTGAATTGACTCTCCTACATTAAAATAGAGATCTGTTGCTAGATACTTCATCTCCCCCAAAAGAGCAGACTATAAATCCAATAATAAACATAATGATATATTTACCAAGGAACTAGAGGGAAAACATAATTGAAATGATCCGTTTCTAAATATATTGCAGTGGTGGGAAAACAGAATCTTCTTCTATTTCTGATGTAAATACTTCTTCCCAATCCTAGTATCCTTTAGGGACCACTTCAGTACACAGTGGGAAACATAAGTATCACCCTGTAAGTGCCAAAGCCATGGGTGCTCACCAGTTCTCTGCATGCTCAGAGAGCTGGCTCCTGACCAGAGCCACCCACAGCCTGCAGGAAAACTGGCAGCAGGCATTGGGCAGGCTCATCCCAGGGCTGGGATGCCACACACGCATGTGCCACAACCCTTGGCACCACTTACCAGCTGCCTCCCCACTTCTACCCTGCTTGCATTTGCTATCTACTGGCCCAGCTGCTCATGTATTTATTACCTTTCCATGTTTGAAAAGCAGCAAATTAAGTGAATGAAACTGGATGTTGATCAGCTCTTGTGGGGTTACTGGGCATTCCCAAGCCTCCATGAGTATGGAGTTACACTGCTGCTTGCACAACCTGTGTTTTGTCCAGTTCAGTGTGGATAATTCATTGGTTTGGCTTTCAGAACACAAGAGCAATAACAGTAACAAATATCACACCATGATTAATCCACTTGATTAATTTTGGTTAATAACACATAGGACTACAGGCAGTATTTCTTTTCTGTCTTGTTATAGGTACCTTGTATGGGCCACAAAAGCAACTTCATTTGGAAAAAAGAGAAAATGTTATCTATGGGAAGTGTTGCTGCCAAAAGAAAAGAAGAAATCTTCTGAAGTAACTTCAAAAGATTTGGGTTCAGGCAACAGGGCACCATTTTGAAGTGATTTAATTCAAAAAGAAAAGGTAACAACACCATACCAGTACTATCTGGACACAAGTCAGTCAACTGAGTTTCATTCAAGACTTGAATACAAAGTTGGGTGGAAAACTTGAAAGGGAAAGTCAGTGTTGACTTGCAGTATTTACAATTTTACTGATTAATTTTCTTTAAAAGTTACATGCCAAGGATTAGTTAGCACAACCTAATAAGGCTGCACCAGTGCCCCCACATTGATTTGCTGCAAAAGCTTAGTAGCTTCATCCTTCTGAGAGTATCCAAGCATATATGTTGGTCCCTACCAGGGAAACAGGTCAGGAGAGACATACCAAATGAAAACAGGAGGAGAAAAAGTAGGAATAGTAACAGGGCTGTACCTGAGATTGCAGGCAAAGTAAATGGACAAATTCCTTCCCTATTTCCCTTCCTCTCCCAGAAGTACAGAGGAAACAATAGCATGTCTGAAGTTGGCATCACAGTTCCACCCTCCAGGCATGCCACCAGCAGATGTACTTAGGCAGTGTGGAAGGGCCCTGCTAGCATACCCTGCACCAGAACAGATGAAGACAACCATCACATGCTTGTCACAACCCAAGAGTCCAGAGACCTTTTAGCAGCAAAGAGCAGTCTGAAGATAATCTCCATGGAAGAACACTAAGGAGGATGTAGCTAACTAGCCAGAAAGGAAAGCAAATTGATGAATAAAACCACAATAAGTAGTAAATATCAAAGGGGTGACAGCTCACACATCAAGCTAAAAACAACAGGGGACAGAACACCTTGTAGAAATCAGGAGTTGTTTAACTTTGTCCTTCAAGTCATGTACATCACGAAACCCTCTTCCAGTTTCTGCATAGCAAAAACAACCTAAAGGGAGATGATGTGTGCAAATACCTATGTAATTATCTCATCTGTCACAGACTTCACATGGTCACAGCAGCACCTCTAAGTGGGAAAGTGAGCCCAACTATGAAGGCAGAGAGAGAAGAACTGCCTCTGCCCATCCTGGCCTGGGAGGAACAGTCGCAGAAGAAAGGATGAAAATGTAGCAGAATTAAAGAATAAAGTTCTGTTTCAATGTATAGTTTCATGTTTGCACTTTTGGGGGGTTTGTTCCAGGTTAGATAATTTCTACTTTGAGAAATTTTCCTATAAAATTGACTTTTAGGGTCTGTCTAGACTCAGAAACATTTCTAGCTTGTTTTACAGCCAGTTCTGCCTAAATGATTTCTAAATTGGTTTAAATCATCATATAGATTTCAGATAATCTAAAGCAAGAAGACGTATTTTTTCCTGCACTAAGTTCAAGGTAACTTTGAAAAGTTCATTAAAGCTAATGCAATAAAAATGTTCAGATCACCTGTGGTCCTGTTGTTTTGGCTGGGACAGAGTTAATTTTCTTCATAGTAGCTGGTATGTGACTACGCTTGGGATATATGCTGGAAAGAGTGTTGATAACACAGGGATATTTTTGTTACTGCTGAGCAATGCTCACACAGGGTCAGGGCCTTTTCTGCTCTCACCCCACCCCACCAGTGAGCAGGCTGGGGATACACAAAGAGTTGGGAGAGGACACAGCTGGGACAGCTAACACCAACTGACCAAAGGGAAATTGGACACCATATGGCATCATGCTCTGCAATACAAAGCTGTGAACATTTGGATTGATGGTGTTTGTCCTCCCAAGGCACCACTACACTTGAAGGAGCCCTACTGACCCAACATCTGCCTGCCCATGAGAAGTGGTGAAGGAATTCCTTGTTTTGCTTTGCTTGTGTGTGTGGCTTTTGCTTTACCTATCAAACTAACTTTATCTCAACCCACAAGCTCTTTCAGTTCTCTCCCTGTGGGGAGAAGGAGCAAGTGGCTGTATGGGGCTTAGTTGCCAGCTGGGGTTAAATCACAGCAACTCATTAATCATTGTATGATTCTTTGTCTTAGAGCGAGTTTGTCTTTCTTGACTCCAAACTCCTAGGCCTTTGCCAGTTTATTTAAGTGTGAAAGAAGAGGGGGTACAAGTCTGCTCCACTAACAAATACATATCAAATTAATATTTACTTTTCTCTGGCTAAACTTAAGTGTCTGTTATTTTTAAGCATTCTGCACTTTCCCAGAGCCTCTGTTGTTTTTGCAATCATGGTTCATAGAGTTAGGAGAGTAGTTGCATTTGGTTTTATCTTGCCTAAATGGATGTAAAAGTTATTGAGATAAAAAAAGATAAGCAATAGCCAGTCAGGAGGGAAGGAAGGTGTTTCTGGTTGCAAGAATCTGTCACAATAACTCTTCATAATATAAGGAAAAAAACAAAACCAAAAAACTTAACATCAAGTCTGAGAGTTAGGGCTTAGGAACCTAAATGTCCTGAGAAAGGCACAGAAAACTCATAGGCTATAAAAGTACTCAAAACTGGGAAATTGCTTGACAGTAAGTCATTATTCTTTATTTTCTAAACTACCCACAAAGGCAGTCACAGCTAAAGCAGTCTCCATTCTTAATAACTCCAGCTGTAGGAAGCATTTATGGATCTGCTTTGCACACAGAGCTCAGGACAATCCCAGTGTTTGCAAAAAAAGACTTCCCTTCCCTGAGGTGAGATAACCAGCTAGCTTGCTCACAGCAAAAAAAAGTGTTCGTATTTTACCAAATTTGAGGCCTGAGAGTCATGTTCCAGGACATTAGATTTGGTTACTGTCCACACTGTCACTGTTACAGCACCAGTTCCTGCTGCTATGCAGAAACACCATTTTGCAAGGTGTTGTCTCTGCCTTGTGATTAGCAGATAGCCAAGTTCAACAGAGCCAAATGCAAGCTCGAACTAAAAGGTCCCCATGGAAGATGAGGATATACTTGGACATAAAAAGGCCCAGATTCTCCAGATGTTGGATCTGGGGTGTCAAACCACTGGTGCCTCCAAACACTCAAGCACGCACAAGTTATCCTTTGGGGAGCAAAGATCTAGGTAAAAAACTGCCAAAGGGCTTTAGAGTTTAGCAGGACTACTCAAGTCACAGCAAAACATATTATACAGGCTTGGCTGACCTGCCCCCTTCGTTTCTGCACTTTGCTTTAACTCCACTAAGCCTAAAAGAGCATTTCACTGGTCTTATCAGAAACATTAGCTCATCCTAATGTTCCAATACCATCTGGCCACACCTCACTGAAGACATTTTTGGTACAGTCCTGGCTGGCTGCTATAGTTCAAAACAAAGACATTCATATCCTGGAAAGTAAAGACAAAAAAAAGTGAATTTAAAGTAAATGTCATCTTCTCAACCACACAATTTAGCCTCTTTGTAGTCTGCCTGCTGCATAAATCCTATAAGGCATCAAAGAATCTGCAATCACATTCTTCCTTGGGATTTAAGTCCACATGAAAAAAACATTTCACGTCCCGCAAACAGCGAGTAAAACTATATTTGTTATTGAACACTGACTTCATGACATCTGAAGAGTTACAATCTCCAGCAAATAGAAGAGATAGAAACTATATGTTTCTTATACAACATGGAAACATAATTGGGTTTTACCTGTTCTTCACACAAGGCCTGAATCCAGTTGGACTGATTCCAGACTCATACAATGTGCCTTCAGGTCAAGATGCTCTTGCTCTACTGTGTAGGAGCCTGCTTAAAAGTACAGATCACTCACTGCTTGTGAGCTGGTGAGATTTTTTTATCCCACATAACCTCACAAGATGCTCAGAGTTGCAGAGCTCAGGAATGTGATGAGGACAGACAGGTTTTGTTATGTTAGCTATAGCAACTCAGGATAGAGCCCAGAGAGCCACATGGACTTATGCTAGACTCTAAACTCTCAGTCCCAAAGTTATCATTTGAAGCCACAGATAACTTCAGCACTTGCAATTAATTGAGAGTTTCTGGAATAACACTTCCTGCAGCTCAGCACTCTGTGTGGGCTGAAGCTCTGGGGGAGACAGACTACACACAGGCTTTGGTTCCCACAGCCTGTGATCAAGACCTCCACAGCTCCTACAAGCTAAGCACTTAAAGAACTATATGTAAAGCTCTGAAAGCCCTGCTAGGCATACAGCTAGAAGAAATCTCAGCTGCAAGTTTCTTTTAAGCCTGTTGAGATGTAGGACATCACAAGGAAACATTGCACAGATATCAGTTAAATACTCGTCTGCACTGGTGGCATTAAAGTTCTTCCCAAACACACCACCATCTCTTATCCAGGAAAAAAGAAAAGTATGGTCATGGAAAAAATTCTCTCTTTGGAAGGCAATAACTGAGTCACCAGGAGGTGACAGACTGGATAAAGCTACCTATTGCTGTCTTAAAGGAAATCTTGAGAACAACTATCCCTACAGTGCATAATCACCTCCACTAGATAATCCCCCCTCAGAAGAGACCCAACTCTCATCAAATTGATGTCCTTCCAATCAAACTGGGGAGCAGTACTCTGCATCAGGACAAAGCTTGTTCTTGCAGCTGATGACACAGATTGATTTGACACAGCTAATACCTTTTCTGAATTTCCTCCATTTTGCTCTTTCTTCTGGGATTTATTGGTACAGCATGCACTTAAGTGATAAAAAATTTTCCATTAAGGCACAGAGAGGAGGCTGCTTGCTGGCTTGTTTTCTACACAGTTGGAGGAGTTTCCTCTTTTTTAAAGAAAATTGAGTAGCTGATGATACTCATCTCAGATTCAGTTCTTTTTCACACAAGGCTGCTTGTCTCCTTCTGATAACATCAAGCATAATACATACTGCATACTAAGTCCCAGGAGACTTCATTCCTCTATCACCTAGGGTACTACATTGGTTCCTGTGCCCTACATCTGAGATTTGGTCATATTTCACACTTAGTTCAGAATTCTGAGGTGTGGAACACCTCAGCTCAGATGGGACTGAGGTACTTAGTCTCCCCACCCAGGAGCAGCAGGGAGAGCCTAGGGAAGCAGGCATAGCCTAGGAAGACATTTCACACCATTCAAATGCAAGAGTAAGATCTTCAAAGCTGTTTGAGACACCTTCTCTCCATTGCAATCATGCAGAAATGGGCATTGCAAGGGGTCTTGCCTACCAAATCTTGGAATTCATGAAGCAGACTTTTTCTTAGGCAATTCAAGATCATTCTTCAAGCCACCTGATAAGTTCCACTTTTTACAGTGCTTAAATGTCACAAGCATCCTTGCAAGCACATCAAATGAACAGGTTCACTATGCTACATGGACTGTTAATGCTCTCCCCCTCAAAATACAGTGTGTTTTAGTAGCAGTGCAGTATGGTTTAGTACCATATAAATCTCTCTGACACGTTTTTTCTTTAACAAAGCAGCTTCCACCTTCTGTTCTAGAACCAGCTCATGCAGCCATGTACATTAATTCATTGCACCACACAAACAGGGGTGCTGGCTGCAGGGCACATAACACAGCCTCCCTCCACATTTCAGCTCTTTCCTGTGTTTTACAGGCGTGTGAAATAGGGTGAACTGCATTCCAGGTAAACCACAGTCATCCTTTTACTACTGCAGAAAGGTGAGAAAGCTGTCAGTCAGAATGAGATCCACTAGCAGACACTCAGCTCCCAGAAACTTACTCCTTGCCAGTGGCAGAAATCTACTTTGAACAGGATTAACATAAGATCCAAGGAAGATAGAGAGAGAAAGCCAGCTGAGACTCTTTTGAAATACAAAACTCATCTAAAAAGTCAGTCTCTTCCCTCTTCCACATTCCTGAATCAAAGCAAAAAAACTTACCAGGTTCACATCTATGGCAGGAATGTAGTATCCCTACGTATCAGGCATCAGATACACATGAAGTCTGGGCATGCAGCAAGCTCCCTTTGTCTGAAACTCTCCTGATTTTCTAGAGTTAAACATGGGGTTTATGTTGTTTTCAAATCTCTGTTCCCTTCTTTGTTGGCCACTCCATGGTCTGTGCTGGATGTAGCTTCTCATGGGCTGTATCAAATGCCTCCCTATTGACTTGAGCAGATGCAGCAGCTACTGCTGAGCTGGTCAAAGAGTTCTTTTTTGAGTTAAGAAGTAGCCTCTAGTCCTAATAAAATTGCAAGTGCTCCAAAATTTGCAATCTCAAACCCTAACATTTCTGTTAATGTTACAGCACTCACTGTAGTTACAGACAAGCTTATAGCACTCCCTCCAACTTCAGGATTTTAACTTAAATTTTAAGTATAATAAATGCTGTAGATTCAAGTATCTGAGTTTTTTAAATCCTTAGCCTAAAAATCTTGAGTTAATTTCTAACTAGCATGTTTACAATTTCATGTATCTTTTCAGCATCATCTCTGAACACCAGAGCTTAAGATCTCAACTTTAAGTAAATGTTATTCTGCAGAACTGAAATCATTTCAGTAACTCACTTTGTTTATTACTCCCAAAACATCCATTTTCTTGTGTGCTTCAATAAAATGGAACTGCAAACCTGAAGAGGGAAGATAAAGATATACTCAGCTCTGTCAGGAAAATCTGTAATGTTTTTACGCCTTGGCAAGATATATCTGTGTCTAGGGCACCCACTACACACCCACAGTGTGTCTTTTAATTGTTATAGGCCACTTCAAGCTGCTATCTAAAGAGCCTTTAAACATTCTGGAATAAAAGAGAACTAAATGTTTTCTGAAGACCCAGAGTGCCATAGAATATTGTAGCTCAAATAAAAACAGATTGTGGTGGTTCTCTCCAATGTGTCAAAACTACTTATGGTCTTATCTCCCTATTAGCTGGTAGAATTCATGAATATTCAATGTTATTAGCTGTTATGTTCTCAGGACAGACATATCTAGTCCTTTATAAATTATACATAGACTCTTTGCAGACAGCTGAGAAAGCAAATTAGCAAAGTGAAATTTGCATGTCAATTGATGAGAGAGCATCCCATGTTCAGGCACCATAGAATAAGTATCTTAGATTCACATTCTGCTTCTTTAGGCTGGTTTTGATTTTGTAAACCTTCTTTCACAGTTATTGATATCTTTAGCAAGTGCTTAACTAGTAGCACATTTGGGATGCAGCTGATATTTCCAGGGAGGCACTCCAGCACCCATCCAAGCAGCACAAAGCCCAGGCCACAAGCACAGGCTGTAACTGCTTTCAGAGTCCAAGAGCTTGGTTGCAAGCAAGGAGGGTTTGGGGCTGCCCTGCCTGAAGCTCCTGGCTGCCTGAGCACACATCCCCACCAGGAGTGCTGTAGGTTCATGGGATTTCCCTGGATCCAATGGTCCAGGTGGACTCTGCAAGGTAAGCCTGCAGAGAAGGCATAGAGGGACCCAGCTCCCTCTTTTTGAACCCCAAAAGTCAGGAGGAGCTAGGACCAGCTTCAAGTTGTATTTACTATCTCAGCAACCAGCTCCTGTTCCATGTGGGTTGACTTGAGGCTATATTTAGGACACGAAATCCCTGCCTTACTTCTATAAATGCTTTCAATGACTCATCATGGGGAAATTAACAGCACTACACAACCATGAAAACAGAGAGAGGGATACTTTTGGGAAAACTGCCAACATCCTTTCTCTCCAATGGGAGTTTTAGTTGGCACCAGCATTTCTATTCGTATTGATCCACACTTCTACACTCACCACCAGTATTTCAGTATCATCTAAAAGAGACCAAAAAGTCTGGTCCTTGCCCCCTCACTAGTCACGGACAGCATTGCCCACAGACTCAGAATCTCTCAGCCACACCAGGAGAAGGCACATGCTAGAACGTGCAATCTTAACAGAGCTGTAGGCTCGATCAACCTCTGCTATTGCAAAGTTTTAGTGAACTCGTTTTTTGTTGAAGGATATGTGTAAAAGAATATGGAAATACAAAGAGAATAAGGTTGTCAATAATGGTGGGTGGATGTATTCATGATTAGAATCAGTTTTGATAGCAAAAAGACACTTTACAATCAAATAGCCCATTTTGCCATCCAGCACATTCCACTGTTTTCCAAAAGAGCAAAACACACTGAACAAAGCTGCAGTGTAAGAGCTGTGTCCTGCTCACCCAGTAAACAAGTAAAGAAGAGACTTCACAGGCAGTTGGATTAACTTCATATCTAAGGATTACAGCTATTACAATCTGCCGGGTGAACAAGAGTGAGATTTTGTACAAAACAGATATTGCAGTTATAGTTTCCAGTAGTCCACCATGCCCCAGCTTGGCTAAGGCAGCTCCTTACCACCAAAATCCCACCAGAGCTCATGCGAGTCAATGCAAGAGCAGAAGCTGCAACTGCTCCAGCACCACTGAGTTGTCCTGCAAGTAACAGACCTGCCAAAGCAAGCAAAGCATTTCCTCTAAAACAGGAGTCTCCAGACAGGCTGATATCAGGGAGATAAGGCAGGAGGCTGAGTTGCCAGTCCCAAACACCATCATGTGCTCCTGGCCAGTTCCTGAGACAAAAGGGGTTGGATGTGAGCAGCGCATGGCATAAACTCCTGGCTCTGCAGAACAACAATCCTGGGCTGTGCTAGGAGTGCTATGCACAGGCTACAGCACCTTCAGGGACTCCCAGCTTGGGTAGCCTCGGACAATCCTGAGCTGGTGGTCACTGAAAGCCCTGACAGAGGTGAGAAGGCAGATGACATCGCACTGAAAAGGGAGGCTGCTTGCTCCTCTGCAGGCAGAGCAAACCCTCAGTCAGACCCCAATACAAGCTTGCACTAAACTTAATTACGTCCTCAATGTGGATAATTTCTTGCAGAAAGCATGCAAAGCAGTAGTTAGGGTTTCAAGATGGAACTCTAGCAAGTTCTCTTCTACTTTCCAACACAGTCTTAGTGAGGATTTGCTTTCATCAAAGAGCATATAATTTATCTGGGGATGGCTAACAAAGCATTCCTACCCTAGTGCTGTGGGGGACAGGCTGCCCCAGCAGCTGACAGGCCAGCCTCTGTAGTTGGTACTGTGCAGGGTGCAGGATTGCTGGCAGCAGCCTGTGAGCAGCACAGCTCACACCACACACAGCTCCCCTTCTTGCCCCAGCACAGGAGACAATTACACTCACCCAGCCCTGTACTCTTAACCTTGTTAACCTATTACGCAAGACTGGAATCTAATTCAGCAGCTTTCCTGCAAAACTGATGCCACACCAGAGCTGCTTCCACTACAGGGTGAGTTAGGAGAAAGCTATATCACTTCTAGCAGATCTGTGCATGGCCCCAGATGGGTCAACACTGCACAAAAATATGCAGTAACTCTGCAGCATAAAAACTGATGCTCTGCTGAGCCAGAGGTGCATGGCTCCTGAGGTCCACGGGCTCTACCAGCACTGGACACTGGCTGACATGGGGCAAGTAGGCAGCATTGATAAAGAGGGAAGTAAGTGTTTCTTCCTAAAAACCTTAATTTCCATCCCCAGGTTCTCAGGTCCTAACTGCAAGGGACTGGCAAAATCCAATACCACCATGTTAAAAACTCAGTGATAAAAGCTTTAGTGCACTTGAGCATCTGAACGTTCCAGGCGTATCTGAGTTAGGAGTATACTGTGCTCTCCCATCACCTTTCCAACTACTTCACCCTGCACTAACAGCTGCAATAACACATAAGAGGGGAGACATTCCCATGGGCTAGGATCCATGCCAGAAATCTGGGCTAAGACTTTGGAAAGCAGCAGCTGAGGAGACAGGGATGGATTCAGTCCCCGACAATTACCTCACTAATATCACTGATAATAATAAGCAGACACAGACAATTAACAGCTGAGGAAAAGCTCTGTACTTGTGAATTAAGAGCCCTACAGTCAGAAAGGTCTCATAAAGCAGCTGAGGAAATTTTTGTCACATTTTTCCCCCCCCCCCCAGAGTGCAGAAATTTTGAATTAAATACTGCCGTAAATCAGACTGCTACAAGAGCTCCCACAGCCCTTTGGCCATGTCAATCATCTGATTACCTTCAGTGACAGTGTCTCCATGAGTGAGAACTTCTGACAGGAGTAAAGTTTGAAAGATAAATCACTTCCACATAATGACAGGTTCATGGAATAATATAAACATTTATACACACTGGCATGGGAGAGCTAAGTTTCCCATATTGGTACTTATGTGCTGTGTTCAGGCATGCCATTCACCTTGGCTACTTCCAACTGAGCAGCTGTGCAGCTTGAAAAAGCAGTCAGCACACACTCAACCAGGCTTTGCTCCATTTTGTATTAACACTGATTAAACGCTGCAGCTTCTGCTGAAGGCAGATAGATCTCTGCCCAGCATTAGTGCACAGAGCACGGCTCCCTCACCAGGAGCTTTACCAGCTGAGTCTTGTGCCCACAGCTCTGCTTCTCCTTTGCTATTGCATGAAGCTGGGCGGGGGGGTTTCTGCCTAAAGGACTCACCAAGACTGAGGTTCCAGAGGTAGAGCTTGAGAGCACTGTACTCTCTCTCTACAGGTTTGTCCATGTGGCAAACACACCCTTTCTCAGTATTTCCAAGAGTGGGGTGCAGAGGGGCAAGCAGTTAAGCACAGACACTCTAGACCTGCCTTGCCAGTTTGCTACAGTGTGCTGCAGGAAAAGAAAACATTTTGCTGTTATTACTTCTCTTAACATAAGCAGCAGGATTGAATCCACAAAATCTGTCATGAAACAGTGGAATACAAGTGTGGCAGGGAAAAAAAAAAAAAAAAAAAAAAAAAAAAANGGTTCATCCTATGCACATTGGTAATCTAAACTCACTGAAGGCATCAGGATGGATGTGTTCTGAGTATTCAGATCAGACTACAGAATAAGCTGTGCAAACTCTTCTGACCACAACCCCTAAAAGTTAATTAAAACATCAAGTGCTTTCAAATCAGTGCCCCTAAAAACCATTTTTAATAGACACTGTCATTCATGAAAACTTGCTNTTTGGTAATCTGAACTCACTCATGTGCTCTGAAGGCATCGGGATGGATGTGTTCTGAATATTCAGATCAGACTACAGAATAAGCTGTGCAAACTCTTCTGACCACAACCCCTAAAAGTTAATTAAAACATCAAGTGCTTTCAACTCAGTGCCCCTAAAAACCATTTTTAATAGACACTGTCATTCATGAAAACTTGCAAGAAAGGCTGCATCAGTCACAAGAGGTCTATCCAGGGCAAGAGAGACATGTCAAACAAGGCAATGTTAGAACCTCTCTTGAACCAGAGGATTTCAAATGAGTATTTCTGGATATTTTCCAGGCCTGCTTTTGGCTAGACTCAGTGACAGCTCAGGAACTGACCAATTTGTCATTCCTTGAGGGGGAACAAGCCCAAGCTCAGCCTCTTTCAGTGCCAAATACTAAACAGTGGTTTGGGAGCACCAGATCCAGCTCAAGCAGCTCTGCAGGACTCACCACAAGAAGCTCCTTCTGGGTAACCCTGCACTCAGCATTGTCCAAGAAGCCAATTGTAGTGGCCAGAGCAGTTTTTCCTACCAGAAGGTGATCTAAACACTGCCACCATGGCAGGAGATGCCCAGGGAGTCACCAGTATCTTGAGAGCACTATTTATCACCGACTCTCACAGTACCTTCATGGCCATGATACAGCATGATACCCTGAGCCCTGCAAATCACAAACAGTATCACAGTATAGATTAGGGGTTGGAAGGACCTAGAAAGATCATTTAGTCCAACCCCCCTGCCAGAGCAGGATCACCTAGACAAGGTCACACAGGAATGTGTCCAGGCAGCTCTGCAATGTCTCCAGAGAAGGAGACTCCACAGCCTCCTGGGCAGCCTGGGCCAGTGCTCTGGCACCCTCACTATAAAGCAGTTTCTCCTCAAACACACATACTCAGTTGTCCATCTCTACATCTACATGCCCAAAATCAAAATGCAAGCTTTCATGAGCACTTAAGTGTCAGACTTCACTGTGCAAAGCTCATTCAAGTCACACAATTCAGACACATTAGCATTGCTTTCCCCCCTGCACATAACCAAACTCACATGCTAAACAAGAAGCAATTAGCAGCGTGCTGAGCAGTATCTTCTGCCAACAGATCAAATGCATCAGCACAAATGCACCTTTGGACACTGCACAATCTGGTGAAATACACAGTGAAAGTTGGTCTGTGTGGCCAGCTAGATCTGGCTCTCAAATTGTAGCACTTAACTAAGAAAAGCAAATAGACAAAGACTGAAAGCAGGCTAAAAAACCAATAACAAAACTTGTGCTGCATGGTACAGTCTAGAATAGCTTGTGAACATCCCCTAGATCCATTGCTTTCTGCTCCATGCCAAAACTCAATTTATTGCCTTTCCCCTCTCACCGGGGGAGAAGATTTATGCAAGACCCAAAGCAGGTCTGTGTCAAATCCAAAGGCATTAAACATACAGAAGGGTGCTTTACCTATCACAATGCAAATTATATCAGCCATAAGCCATTAAAAAAAGCTCATTTCAAACCACAGTAATTTAACAGAGTTATTCCAAGGAGAACTAGTGGCTGTATTTGTTTTCTTTCTGATATTGCAATACCAAACCATGCATGAAGTTTATTAAGCCATGCTAATTGTCTTTCTGTTCTAGTACATTTTAGCCATATGGAGAATCTGGCTGGCAGTCAAGACAGAATTGTTAGTTGGGGAAAAATATCCTGAAAAGCTTTGACTGCTTCAAATATTAATTTCTTCAACAATGTGAATAATACATAATCAAAATGTCAACCTGGATGTGCTACAACATGTTGGAATCCATCAGAGAAAGGTAATTTGCAAACCCTGAGGAGATACACACAGGAAAACAGCTGAGTTCATGTAAAACATTTGCCATTAACCTGAAGAGTTTATGCTCACTAGGGAGAGCAGATGACTGCTGGGTACAGGGCCCATCCAGAAGCATGTGCTAGTACTGAATGATGGAAAAACCCCTACCAGAGCAGTCAGATCAAGTCAAAAACTGGAGATACTAAATCCATGAGAAGAAATCAGGGTCTTGCTCAGATCCTCAAGTGTACTTTACACTGTGACCATGGGAGAAGCCCCAGAAAGCACAGAGCCCATCCAGGGACACAATCAGGGCCCAGGGCATTGGACACTGAAAGGGAGAGAGAAGCTCAAAGGGAAGAATTTTGATGCTGGAGTTACTGACACCATTTCCATGAATCATTCATTCAAAAAAACTGACACACAGAAACAAAAGCCTGGCAGAAGCTTTCTCAGCAAAGAATCCCCTAAATGTTACAGAAAAGTGATTTTTTCAGGTGGAAAAATCTATTTCAGGTAGTAAATTCTCATTCAGCTACTATTCACAAGGGAAATCTCAGCAAAGGCTGAGACCTTGAAGTTCATCACTATAAACTGTTAAACTTTCAGAGCCTTTCAGCTGTATTTCTATGAGCACCAATACACAAGATTTCACAATCACTTGCATGCCTTGCTCAATTATTTTATATTTAGGCTTCTAACTTTTATTTCATTGAGAGACAATGTCAGTAAATTAATTCCAAGAAACATTTTATATGCTCCAGGTTTTTTTCCATCCTCAGTGCACTTTGTTCTTGTGCTGCTGTAATTCATGCCACAATTTGAAACAGTGACTTTCAGTAAGGTTAGCCATAAAACAAGTTACTGCTGATAGACTTATGATACAATCCAGTTATTTATGAAAAAGGATATTTTATTATTCCCTTCTATGCTAAAAATAAAATGTAATGGCTTGCTGCAGAGAAGACACAGGATGACATAGAGGTTATAGTTAATATGATAATATGGTAGGTTTTTGTTTTTAAATGTTTAATACCGATTGTGGTTTAACAGAATTTATGGTGGTATGAGTCTCAGCTTTTTCATTACATGGCTCTGAACCCCCACAACAGCAGAATAACTGTTGTATTCTGTATTTCTTCATAACCCATGGATTACTTGGGGTCAATATTGAGAACAAGCTAGTACGTACAAAACACCCAAAAGCAAATTGTCATCTGGAAGGCTTGAGGAGAATCCACATGCAGGCACAGTGACATTACCAACTGTTACTCTGAGAAAGATAGAGTATCTCAGAAATGGAAGGTAGGCTGTATCAAGATTACCCAAGGAGATGCTTTTGGACAAGCACCACAGCCTTGCCTGGAAGCACTCATCAGAGCCTGGAGGAAAAGCAGATGCTTTGCTACATACACAACTCCTTGCAAGCCAAGAAGGACAGGCAGGCAAGGCCTGTCTCCCACACCTCCATAAAGACAACTCATGCCAACTACTCTACCACGTTCCACTCTGCAGTCTCTGTCCTCCTGCCCAGATGCTGGAAACCCACTGTCCTGAAAAATGGGGCTGGAAGGCCTTGAAGAGTGGCTCACTGCAACTTCATCCATGTGAGCTAAAGCAAGCCAGGCCTGCTTTACAACAAGAGTCTACCAAAAATTGCAATAAACTACTTAAAGAATACAAATGGACTAGGGTAATTGGGGATTACACAATACTCTGGCATCAATAGTTGTTAGGGTTTTCGTTATGCAAGCAGATACCTTAGAAAAGGAGAAACCAAGATCAAATCTTCTGTTGTTTGCCATTGTTCACATGCCTTGTTGTAGGACAGAGTAAGGGTTTCAGCAGACTTTCAACACAAAAATTCATGCACTTCTACTGGACTAAGCACAGTGTGTCCTGGATATAATCACACTCCAAAGAAGTTCAGAAACTCATGTTTCTCCTGCCTGATCAAGCTTCCTTCCAAAGAGAAGCTGCTCAGGGCAAGTCTTCTATGGAGCTTGAGTGATTCTCATAAAAAAGCAGATGGTATGAACCATCTCCCAGGAAATGAGGGCATTTGCTATGCAGCGAGAAATGTTAGAGGGCAAACAAGTCCCCTGCCTGTCTGACATCTTCCTCACATCAAAACAAACCTTTCATTTTGCCTGTTGAAAACCAGCAGGAGATAAAAAGTTGTTTGGGTTTTTTGTTCGGTTTGTTTGTTTGTTAAATCACACAGGCTTTCCCACTTCAGCTACATCGGGAGCTCCCATCACTCACCTCCAGTCAAGCAGCAGAGGAATGAGTGAAGCTGCACTGAGGAAGAGTAACTTTCCTGACAACTTTTTAAAGCTCTATTTTCAGCATTATAAGAAGATTATGCTTCCCATAGAACTTGTACCAAGGCAGGCACTGCAACCCAGATGGAGACAAGTCCCACATCATTTCAACACCTTTATAAATGCATGGGAGCATCCAGGACCTTGACAGGGGCTTACTAAACAAGGGGAACAGCCTCACATTGTTCTCATCCCCATCTAGCAGTTTTGGAAAGACAGACAAAAAGACCAAGTTCTTCAAAGCCTCAGGAAGAGCTGGCTTCAAAGCTGACCTCTGTGGAAGTGTCTAGGAGTTAGTTCTCGCTCCACTGAGCATCCCAGCATCCACAAGAAGAAAGGACTTCCAGACCAAACTACCAAACACACACAGGAGGTGCCTGGGCAGCCTTCCACCGTCTTGCCTTATTTCAGCTGATTGCAGTCCTTATGCAGCTCATATTCCTCATATTTGCCATTCCCTGAACCCACCCACCTGTGCCCACCAAGGTGAGGAGCTGCCCTGGGCCACTCCTTCCCCCTCTCTGCCCTTCCATTTATTCCACAACTAACACATTCGAGTGAGAGCTGGGTTTATAGCCCTGGGATTTTGCAAATAGGAAAGGTAAGCTCGAATGAGGGAGAAATAGGAATATTTTTGCATCAAACAACAATTACTGAACACATTGCCTTCGAAAGATTAAAAGGGTTATAAAAAAATAATGAATACACCTGGGCTTGAGTCTTAAAACTCAAAGGATCTGAATTAGCCTCATTCCCTCAGGGAAGAGAATTTTTTTATATGTGTAGTTTATCCATTCTAGAGACTTAATCTGTCACCTGCAGTGCTGTGAACCAATTCCAGAGACTTGCACATGAAAGGCTAGGAAAAAAAAAAAAATCTAAGTGAATCATCCTTTCAATAATGTATTTCTGGTCGATTGCTGTTGGAAACACACAGAGTAAAGACGACCAAAGAAAAGCATGAAGATCTTCCTGTGTCCACTCTTACTAGTGGCACACATCAGTATTTTCTTCCTGTACAGCCTTCATTGTTCTTTGCATTTTAATTAGTTTTACATGGTTAATTGCACAGTCAGTGAGGTACAGAACTCCATAACATCCTGATTGGCAGAGATGTTAACCTCAGGTTTATCTGAGAACATAGGTAACAAAAAAATAAATTCACCTATTAACACTGCAGTAAAACCTGCAGAGAGGTTTTATCTGAAGCAGAACCAAGCATGGAAGAACAAACCTTACAACTACAGGAACACCTTGTGAACACCATGGAGCAGTCTCACATATCTTATCCCTTGGCCTTGAATGGTCATTTCTTCTTAATGAGGTGTGCACACTAAGACACCCTGTGCCACCAACCCCCCAGCCTGTCCTCTGCTCCTGTGCCAGGTGACCCAGTATTTAGGGTGCCACAAATTCCAAAGCAAGGAGGTTGCTATTTGCTGTTATGGAATGCTCTCCCTTACTGCTAAGTTCAAATCAAGCAAGGAAGCCTTCTTTGAAGGGAGGGCCACCAGCTGCTTTGTGGTTACCCTACATCAGCTCTGTGCTTTGCTTTGGCCCAAACAGAGATGAGTTACTCTACACAAACTGAGTTGTGGTAACTGCATGTGGTTCTATTACTCCAAAAGAAATATGAAAAGAATAGGCTTTTAAGTCAATATATTGGGGAGAATTTCTTAGAGTCATGTCAGGATGAGATATAGAAGGTGTAGCAAAGCTACAAGCTAATGCCAGATCTCCTTCCTTCCACCCTGATACTTCTGCCTGTAAGGCCATCTGGTAAGAGAGATATAAAGTGAATCTTAACTTGCACTCACAACACGAGCATGGTTGAAAACTAGATTAGCCATTGTCTATTTGAGTTCACTGGAGATGTACCAACCACTAAATTAGATTGATCACCACTGATCTCCATCATTGCTGGTCTGTGGTTGAGCCCTGGGAAAGAACCAGTGGAGCCAAATGGGAGAAAATTGAATCAAGTTTTGATTGTATTTCTTTGATAATTTTTAAGGAACAGACCATGAAAGGCAGGCCACTCTCTGACCTTCCAATGCCTTGTGCTTGAAAAGCTGCAGGGAATTCATTTGCAGGAAGCTTGTCCAAAACTTTGAACACAATTCAAAGATGATGATAGTCTTATTAACCCAGCTAACCAATTCTTACCAAGTCTGACCCTTAACTACATTTCAGAGGAACACAAAGATGTTCTGTTTAATCAGTCTCAAAACAAAACAGCCTGTACATTTCAGAAAACAACCTTATGTGTTCCCCAAGTGTCAGCCCAGAGGGTTTACTTTACACTCTTCCATCCACACATTTATGTTTTTGCTCCCAAGGTCAAGTTTTCCTGTGAGCAATGCAGGAGTTCAGATCCCAGGTCATCAAAACAGCATAAGGAACTTTATCCGAGATGAAGGCAGGATTTTCTGGGGTCATGGATGCTGTTGGCCAACAACAGGCACATCCGTAACAGTGCCATTAGATACCACAAGCAGTTACAAGCCTTCAGTAGGGGTCCATCTCTGCTCCTATGTTTGTTCCTGGCTATTCTGGGCTGGTATCAGGGCAAACTCCACAGAGAAGTTGCTTAGGAGAAAACCAGTACAGTGTCTGACTTTTCTTCCATGTACACAGCTGGTAGCTGCCTTTCTCTTCTTTCTCAGCTGGGTCCCTCCACCACCTAGAAGCCAGGTCCATACCTGGGAGCAAAGGCATCCACCAGCCTCAGAGGACCCAGAAAAGGGTCTCCTCCAGGCTTCCCTGAGGATTAATCCTTGCAAATCAAAAGCATAACTATCACTGAAGAGAAGGAAGAAAAGACTTCTCTCGCTCGTGGACCAAGTCATGTGCCTGAATGCACCAAAAACTGCTCAGGGACATCTCCAGTCAAGAAGCCCACAGGCTTCTGTACAGGAGGTCAGAGGTATCTGAGGAAAAAAAAATCTATGCAGATTTCTTGAGCCAGACTTAATTAGTTCAGACACCCAATATGCAGTCCCATGGTATGGGTCAGGTCAGAGCCCTCAACAGCTTGTGGGTGACATTGAGCAAGTTGTTCAGCCTCATCCTTCACAGTCCCAGAGGAAAGAAAGTATTTACACTACTTTCTTCAGATAAACTAATTCAAGCCTGCATCTGACATGCAGTGCCAGGATGCAAACAGGCAATGAATGTGCCCTACAAGGCATTCACATTACAAGTTATGCTCCTAGTACTGTTGTAAAAGAGCTGTTTTGTCTATACACTCCTCTCTACCACACAGATGCTGTGTACTTTGCAGAAAGAGATCCTGCAGAATTGCAGGCAATGGAGAAAGGTATTACATGTTTGTGACATTCAGATGCAGAGCTGGCTGAAATAGCATTTGTCTCCCCACAACAGAAATGTCTGTCTGTGTTGAACACTTCTCTAAGAAAACAAAGGCATTTCTTCATGTTTGAATTCCTTGTAGAAGAACCAAGGTAAAAAAAATAGAAGTAACAAAGCAACAAAATATGCCACTGTTGATTCACAGTAACCTCATTTTTGAATCAGCAGGGCATGATCCATACCTGCTGAGCCCAACTTGAGCACAAGGCTGCCTTGTGCACAGCTAATTCATGGATATTTGTGAGCATATAAGTGAACACAGAGTGTCCTCCTTTCCTGAGTGACTCAGGGGTTAAGTATGACAGGTCAGTGTAGCTTTGCCTCTAGACAGCTTTCTAGCACTAATAGCATTTCTCAAAAATATTATGTTGACTCTTTCTATGTCTCACTGACCCTCAGCCATATCTTCATTTTTCAATTGCCTTCCCCTTTGCTGCTGCTCCATTTCCTTCCTAAGTTTTCAACGAAATCCAAGCCATTGACGTAATTCAGGCATTCAGAGGGCAAAACAAAACCCACCCTTGATCTTCATCCAGAATTCTTTAACAATCCAAACGGAGGTCAAGCTGCTAAGACTGCCCAACTGGCCAGAGGACCATGTGGAAGGAACACCCATGTACTGAACAGCTCAGGAGAGAATTACTGCTTCTTAGACTACAACAGCTGAAGGGTCTCAGAAGCTGCCAATGCCAGTTGCTAAAGAAGTGTTCTTACTCTAATGTAGCACAGTGGGATTTCACTGATGTAGCTAGCTCTTGTAGAGATGAGCAAAAATAAGATCTTAAATGTCTCTTGCCTCAAAAACCTATGTATGAACTGGCCTTAAAGGTTTAATTTCTCCATTTCAAAACAATTTTGTCCTTTGCTTCATCTAAAATGAAAGAAAAACTACCCTAAGGGACACCTCATCCGGCATTTGAGAGAGATAATCAGCACTAAAGCCTTCATCTAAACTGATGCTAGATTTTAGGTTCAAACATTGTTCATCTCTGCTTGTATCTTCTAGCATTGAACTTTCAATATCTGCCTTCAGAAAGACATATGTCCCTGGTGTTATTGTTAACAATACTCTACTTTGAACATGACTTGAGCTGTTATGGAATGAAAGCTTTAGATATCTGCCAGGAAAAACACCAGAGAGCAAGAAAAGCAGTAGCTACTGTTAAGAGAATCAGAAAATTTGTAGAAGAGCAGTTAGAAAATAACAGCATTCGACCCATATTGTAACTACACATTCCCACCTCTAGAAGACATCACTACACAAAATGTTTAGTATCTTGGCTATTAGCAGGGTTACATTTTCAAAGCTGTTTATAAAACAATGATTTAAAAAAAAGCTTTTCAGTAGTGTCAGACCTCCAGCATTACTTGCAAATTATCTAAACTTGCATCATTTCCTATTTCAATAATCTGTCAATCCTTGCTTCACTACCTTTAGTAATCAAATGCAACACCAGCAGAACTATTAGCCTTGAAAACTGCATGGTGTGCAAAGCTGGCCATGTATTTTGGCAGTTTAACTGCACTTTACTCAATGTGGTTAAATAAGCTATGTGATTTCCATCTGCTTTTTATAACTGGCATGCTGGACAGATGTTAGAACAGATCTTTTCTGCATCTGTTAGATGGATTCACTGCTTCACCCAGACATGAACCAAGGTAGCAGTACTACTTTGGCAAAAAAAGAGAAGAGCTGATAGTAGGTGGGCAGGGCTCCTCAGCAGAAAGTTGATCTTCAGGAACTGTATGCAGTTTTTAGGAATGACAATAACTCAGAATTTCATAGATTAAGAAATTAAGCCAAGGAATAATGCTCTTAGCTGCAATTCCATGGAAAAAGGACAGTTTCTCCTATATGTGTCTCAGGAGCATCTTCTAGCTACTTCTAAGAAAGCTGCTTAAACTAGCAAGCTGAGATAGACATTGAGCATGCTGCTAGCTGGCAATGTTACAGCCCATGGGATGCCTGCCAGCACTCATTCAGAATAAAGCAGTCCACAAAAACAGCTTCAGGCATCTCTGTCTGCATCCCAGCATGACTTGTCACTGGATTGCACTATCACAACAGAGTAAGAGACTGGGAAAACAAAATTGTCTTAGGACATAACAGTGGTTCCACCAAATCCAAACACAAGCTCCAGCACTCAAGGGGACTAACAGGCTTCCAGGCCCCTTGACAGCCTATGCTGCCCTCAGCTAGTAAGACCTCTGTGTTAAAAGCTGCCCTCTCACTGCTGAGTGATATTATTCCATTACTCTCCAGAAATGCACTGCAGCCCCAGGTAGAGCTGCATGCTCACAGCCACCTGCAGCTGACAAGCCATTACTGTGATTAACAACCAGATTTTACATTACTATGGCTTTGGTGCAAAGCATTCAGCTCCCCACAGGTCACAGTTGGGCTGGAGGTAGTCAGCAGGGACAAGCAGCTTGTTGGAAAACCAGTCAGACCCTGCAGCAGCCTGACACCAGCCTGCTCTGCATCTGATCCAGCTGCATCTCCCTCCATCAACCCCACCAACAGCTTCACTCATCATTTGCTTGCTCAGGCCAGTTAGAGCCCATCCTTGTGTCATGTGTGGGAAACCAGTCCCTACTGTATCCTTTACCCCAGCCCCAAGCCAGATAATACTGAAAGGACAGAACTGTTGTGAAAACTTTCACCTGAGATTCACTCTTACTCAAAACAGATTTCTTGCTAGTTGGCTTTAATATGATATTAATTATTCTTAGAGTGGTGCAGGCTCAGATCCCACTCTTAACTGCTGCCAAAGAATGAAAAGGTTTTATTTACCACTCCTGAAACTGGAAAAATATGGATTCTTAAACTTTAGGAATTGCAGCTGGCACCAGCCCAGCCCTGCATCTGGGCTTCATTCCTCATTTGTAAAATGCAGATATTCTGTTCATATTGCAGAAGCCCAGACACCAAGAGAATGGGAGTTGTTGTTTTTCCTTCAGCAGATTGCCACAGTAATGCCCTCTGAGTCTCATCTATGGAAATGGATTAGAGCAGTCTGCTTCTCTGGAGTGTCATTGAGCTTCAAGTGTTTTGTGCTCTGAAAGGCTTGTTTACAAGTGCTTTACTTTTGGCCAACAAGTAAGAATTCTGTTTAAAAAGTTACTCAGATATTTGCCTGAAGTTCATTCTCAAGCTACAGCCAGCCAACTAATGGCAGCCACCACAAGAAGCTACAAGGGTTCAGGAAGAAAGAAGGAAATAGTAATTTTTTTTTAAAAATCCATTAAAAAAACCCCAAAAGCCAAAGAAGAGCAATGATTTTTTTTTCCCCTGAGTAATACTCCAGCCTGCCAATACAACAACAGTATTTGATTTGGAGGAAATAAAAGGCAAAGGCTTTCTTTCCTAGCAGCCTTTACTTGCCAGGCAAATTGGGCTGGGAGTAGAATAAGAAAAAAAGCCAAAGCACTGACCCAAGGACTGTTCCAGCACTCAGCAACTTGCTGAACACTGAAGCTGACATGGTGATGTGTTCCAAGGGTGGCTTAAAGAGTGATGTACATGAGAAAGCAGCAGACTTTTGGAGAGCAGTGGGAGAGTCTTCCCAAGACATGGGAAAAAAGAAATATATAAATAGTAGCTGTCATTAGCAGTGCCTACAGGCTAAAAGGGAATACAAGACACTAATAATCATACCAGAAATGTTCTTCTAAGACATGTTCAGTGCAACCCTTGCATGCAAAACCTTTAAATGTGAGCATAGATTACATATACTCTGATCATAAGATGTCTATCCACATAGGCAATCATTTTCTTGGCATCTACATGCCTCACCACCAAGTAAAAGCACCCCACCAAAGAAGTGTAGGCCTTTTCTACTTATTGGGCCATTCAGCAGGAGGACACCATCAGCACAATACCAGGATGCACTGGAAATAATGCAGTGCTCTGTGATGGAAGAAAACCAGATCTAAGCTTAAAAGCTCCTTGGGTTGTAATGATAATTAGGTACCTGCATCACTTTCTGCCTCTCAGGGAGGGAAGGACAGAAGTAATTACCATCCAAACTCCCTGCTACACAAAGAAGGCTCCCACGCTCCTGTCAGCTATGACAAGAGCCAGTACTCTGTGGGCAGCACCTGCTTTATTCTCCTGCCAAACAGCAACTGAAAGAGGGTGCTTTCACCAGTCTGCCTGTACTGGCATGGGCAACACTCACGTAGATAAGAAACTGTGAGGCTCAAACCAGGAGTTCCTTCTGAGCAACCCCTAGAACACTTTGGAGAGACAGAGCTGATGACTACCAACTCTGTAGAGATCAGCTTGTGGCATCACATCTGGACAAACTTCTCCAAGCCATCTCTTGCCAAGTGCAGCACAGCAGCTTTGAAGGCAAGCTAGGAGGGTGGAATTCCTGTCTTTTGCCCATGTGAAACAGCTCTGCTCTCTGAAGTCATGGGATGGCCTTGATCTGCCTCAAGAAACAGCAAAAGCAGAACAAGGGTCTTCACTCTATGCCCACAGATTTCAGCAACCAAGTTTCAGTCAACTTCAACAACGGCAGAATGAACTTTTCTTAGTAAGTTTTTTCTCCTTCCAATTGAAATAGGTGACATCAATTTAACTTGTCAGGTTTAATTTGCATTTGCATTATGTTCTGCTCTGAAGAAATTGTTCTGTTTTGACAAACAGGGGAAAAAAGTCTAATACATCACTCAAGCCTAACGTTTAGAACACCAACATGAAAAGCCCAACTAATTAAGACACTTCACAGGAGATCCCAACAGTTCCCACAGACACTAGTGACATAATGCTTTAGACAGGCACCCTGTACATTTGTATATATACAAACACATCCAAATGGTCAGGGATTCACAAAATGAAACTGACATCAACTAGTATGAGCAATGGAACAGAGCCCAAGACTTGCAGCTAAGTTCAAATTAACAAATACTGGATATTGTTGGAAGAACAAAGCAAGAATCAATACATCTTCCAAGTAACAGAATGTAGTGGTTCAAGATGTATCTGTGAAGAAAGTGCTAGCAGCACCAGCTAACAAATGGAAAACTGACACAAAAGTACAGAGTCTCCAGAGCATTTTTGGTTCCTATCTTCTGCTGCAGTCAATCAGTATTAGATACAAATATACCTGCAGGGACACCAACAGAAATATAAGTATCATTTTTTAAAATGTTATTAGACTTACTAGATATTTCAATGGACTCTGAAGCAAGCTGACATTTCTTTCCTTTTTTGGAAGCATCTAACTTGACTTACAGCAAACTGTGCAGCCAGGGCAAATCCAGGAGCAAGTGCCAATTAATTTGTTTAATGTTTAGTGCCATTTCTGACACTGCAGAGTGTTGCTGGAAGCATGAATGATGCAGAGAACTGAGGCGCATCACTGAAAGAATCACTGTCAAAGTACACTTGGAGATTCTTCACAGGACTTCTCCAACCCATTGAGAAGCCTCTCAGCTCTTACAGCAGGAGAAGACACAAAAGGTAGGAGCTGTTTGCAGTCCTAAAGCAACATTCAAGGCTGCAGTTGGGTTTGGATAGTTTTTCCAGTGACCATAATTTGGATGAAAGGCACAGAGGGCAGGTCTGCACATCAGCACCTGGCCACATTCTCAGCAGCATGTATTCCACTCTGCTCTCTCACCTGTTCTCAAAGGCAAGAAGAGACATTGCTCCAAGCAAGGCTTCCCACAGCTGCAGGGAGACAGAGCTGCACACAGGACAAGAGCTTTGTTTCTCCTATTGTATAATTCTGGCATTACCTGGCCCTAGGAACAGAACCTGACAAAGTTAACCAAGGCACAAATGAGGCACGGACATAGCAACTTTACTGAAACACAGTGGTGAAATAAACACACTGGAGATAGAGAAAAGGTACCTAAGTTGAAGAATAGTGCAACAAAAATGTTGACATACACAGGGAAGATTCCATTTTGACTGGAAGCTAGGAGAGGCATCAGAATAGCTTGTGCTATTGAGGAGCTGCAAAGAGAACACGATCCTTTCTGATTTTAAGATAGAGTTTGTTCTGCTTGTTTCAGAAAGAGTGTGGCCAGTAGGACCAGAAAAATAATTGTCCCCCTGTACTCAGCACTGGTGAGGTTGCACCTTGAATACTGTGTTCAGTTTTGGACCCCTCACTACAAGACAGACACAGAGGCACTGGAGCATGTCCAGAGAAGGGCAATGAGGCTGGTGAGGGCTCTGGAGAATAAGTGTTATGAGGAGTGGCTAAGGGAACTGGGGTTGGTTAGTCTGAGGAAGAGGAGGCTCAGGGAAGACCTTATTGCTCTCTACAACTACCTGAGAGGATGTTGGAGCAAGATAGGGGTCTGTCTCTTCTCCCAGGTTACCAGTGATAGGACAAGGGAAAATGGCCTCAAGTTGCACCAGGGCAGGTTTAGATTGGATAAAAGGAAAAAATTCTACAAAGAAAGAGTTGTTAAGCATTGTCTCAGGCTGCCTGGGGAGGTGGGAGTCATCATCCCTACAGATGATTAAAAACCACACAGATATGGTACTTAGGGACATGGTTAAGAGGCATGGTGGTGACAGGTAGATGGCTGGACTTGATGATCTTAGAGGTCTCTTCCAAACTTAATGACTCTGTGATAGCTTTTGTGAAATAGCTGATTGAAATTATGAGTGCTGGGAAACACAGACAAGATCCTCCATGATCAGGGTCATAGAGAGGAAGAAAGAGGATAATTCATGAATATTTTAAAGACAATTCCTCAGTTTAATAGGAAAATAGCTATTTACTTGTTTCACAGGCAAGTTCCAAGACTCTTGGGAATCAAGGTTTGTATTAAAGTACCAACTGGCTTTTGATTACAGCAGTGTAAACACAGTGCTCTAATAAATCACTGAAATCAAAACTGAATCATGCCATGAAAAGAAGATTTCAGAAAAGGGATTTGTTTTGCTTGTGGGGTTTGGTTGTTGTTTTTTTTTATAGCTGTGACCTGATCAGAATCAGATTAGCCAAAAAGCAATTTATTTTTTTTGTTAATACAAGAGGGAGAAGAGCACAGACAAGAAAGGTAACTCACAACAAATGGAAGCATTTCAGTTAATAGAAAGGCTAGAGCATTTCAGTGGAAGAGACAAATTGTTCTGGTGCATTCTTCCTCTTCTGCCACAACTTTTCTTCTCAACATCCCACTCTGCTAGGAGCAAGGCATGTCTGAGGGAAACTATACTCAATGAGATTGTAAGGCTAAAATACCACAAATCCTGCAGTGAAAGTTCTCTACCTACCTTAATGGACTTTGCCTTTATAGAAATCACCAACTTTTAGGCCTCCTGCCTTTTCCAAAATGCTCTTTCCCTTTATCTAGATTGGATTACAGTGCTCACCAACAGAGGAATTCAGGCTACTCCAGGGATTAAAATCTTTCCTCCCCATAGCTAGAATAAACTACTCAAATCCTCATATAGGTTTATAAGTTTGAACACAGTAGAGCCAAGATGGAGATCATTAAGCATCTTTTGCACATGGCCAGAGAAACCACTTCCATCTCATTTTTCAGTTGGAATCTTGCAATCCTCCAGGACTAGACCCCAAAGATTAACAAGATAAAGCCTCTGAGTAACACTGCTGGGCTCTGTAACCTGTGTTTCAGTGGAGCTTCCCTCTGGACACCTACATTATTTATAGTTGTGTGCACAAATACCTTAAAACTGAGGTGTTGAGTTGAAAATCACCCAGGATGGGATCTGCTCCAGCTTTCTGTAAGTTAGCAGTAAGACTTTGTATGTTAATATTAATATTATATCCCATGTCCTATTTACAAAAGGAGTCTGCACCATGATAAGGATCAAGCACAGCATGCTCCTTCATCTTGGTTTAAAGCTCTAACTGTGCAGAACAACTTCACATGAATCAAGGTCTGTTTCCAGAGTTAAATTCTTTCCCTAAATCAACACAAAATAAAGGACACTTAAAGATCTCACCAAGCTCACATAAACGCTGCTTCCTTACCATGAAATATTGAAGTTAATATAGAGTATGAATAATTGAGCTTCCAATTTCAACGTTACAGGACATGTCATTTATATTATTTGGATAGTAGAGGCAATAAGAAATAGTTTCAACTCTTAACCCTATCTAATAGGCAGCCTTAAGAATATCAAAGTACAGTAATTGCTATAATGGCAGTTTGCCCAAGTCTTAATATTATAATAAAAAGAGTCTTTTAGGCTCATCTTTTTAAGATGGATTCACTCTAAAAAGTAATCATTAAATGCAATTTTTCCACCTCCTCACTGCAAATACCTATTTGGTATTGCTTAGCTTTCCTTGCACTCAGCTTTACTGGAGTCCCACAACAGTGAATCACCTGGTCACTGATGTTCCAGGTACACTCTCATTCTGGGACTGGCCAGATATGGCCAATGTGACAGAAATGGAGACAAGGAAGGACTGCAGCAGTAATACTGGCACGTTTCAGTCTTTCCTCCAGACTCCTTTTTTTATCACTAGACTCCCAAGCATATTTTCCCTGACAAGAAAAGACCTAAAAATAAGCATTGGATGAGCACTGACCAGGGTTTGGCTGGCTACCAAAGCCTCTTCCACAGATTTTTCCCAAGCATTGCTGTGTGCTGCAAAGGGCTATGTGGCAGAAGTGCATCTCACAGGCCAGTCCATCAGTCTCAAGCCTGTGTGATGGGGCTCATGGCTTAAGTGATGGCAGAGCTCTGGATTGATGAAGCACATAGATCCCATGACCAGGGACCCCTCAGAGGAACCATTGTTCATCTTTGACTTTGCAGACTTTATTGAGGTTCCTTTTCCCTTTTGACTTAGATCCTCCACTCTTAACAGAATAGAGGGCATAAAATGGAATACCTTAATTTAATCTGACTTTTTTATAGCTGATTTAACCAGCTGGGTATTATAAACAAGTAAAACAAACAAGTTATTGTGCTTCCATTTACAGAAAAAGTATCATCATGGTGATTATTCCTTGCTGGCATAACAGTAATATCCTAGTTCACACAACAACCTGCTATATTTCTTCAAATTGAAAGACTCCAACAGTAACAATATTATCTGTGTGGTTATATATATATATTAATGCAGTATCTCCAATTTCTCTCTCCAGAGTCAACCATTAGATTTAAGGATATTCAATCCAGACATGATGTAGTTTTGTAGAGTACAGAAATGAATTTTTAATACCAGAAGGAATCAGTATAGTGAGACAGACTGACCTCCAGCCTCACACAGACTATAGCTCCTGCATTGCTTTCTTAAAAAGACTGCTGCTTCTGCATGCCAACTCCAGCTAAATCCCTAGCCCCATGCCAGCTGAACATGTTGCTTTTTTTCTCTCCAGACATCATGGATATTGTTAATTTTGCCTGCACATGAATTGGAGCAAGCTAAGATACTTTTTTAATCTATTTATACTTGTATCATTAAATCACTTCTCACTTATTTTTTGTTGCCATTAATATAACTTAGAAAAACTCCAACAGTCGTAATTACTAAGTGACAAAAAAATATCATACTGGATTGGGCCTAGTTCTCCTTCTACACCAGTGTTACATTAACATAACCACAGCTTGCTGAGAATGGGAAACAAAGAAATGTCAGTCCTACTGTTTTCTCCCTAGTAGACTTACAGGAGTTTAATTTACAAATACATACACATGACCCAAGCTCTGGAGGCACAATTACTCAGTATGGTCAAATAGTGCTGCAGCAAATCTGACAATATTTCATTACTACTAATTTTCATCAAGAAAATTGGCTCATTTAAGATACCACAATGCCTGCATACACTAGAATTAGACAGTAGACATTAGTACAAGCACCAAATAAACCAAAATAAAATCAGTCCTATGTCTGCACTAAAACAACAAATATCACATGGAAAATTATTAATTATCTGTACTGGATTCTAATGTGTTACTGATAATTACCCATTTAATCAAATTAAACATGGTCTGTCAATCCCCCCTGCTTTTGACTGTTCTCACAATATTTATTCTGTTACAGACAAAAGTATCTTACTCCATTCAAGGCTGAACAGATCAAAACTCCATTTGGGAACTTGGGGATCTCTCTGGCCACAGTGTTTGACATCCAAGTGTCCTGCTAAGATAACTTCCCTGTGATGACATGGGGAAGTTATCATCCCAAGCAAACCCATATCCAATCAACACACAAAACATCAATAGCAAAGTGCAAATATTCTTGCCTTTCATATACCACATTCAGGGGAAATGATGAGCTAGAAGACCAGATCAAATCTGAGTGGCTTTTTTGCTTTGTGGTTTGCTGCCACATGGTGTTTGGGTTTTGGTTTTTGTTGTTTTGTTTGAGTTTTTTGGTTTATTTGTTTATTTTCTCTCTCCCCTCCATGCCTCCCATAGAGAAGCACATCAGTAAAGAAAGAAACCTCAAGGGACTGCAGCAGTGTAACAACCTGTTACCCAGTACCCAAGTCCTGGGTTTTGTCCCAGGCCAGTATAAAACAACAGAGTCTACAAAGCCTTGTTGCAGCTGACTTACTCAGTCCTCTATACTTCTAAGAATGAAGTTCATCTTTTATTTTCATTTCAAAGGTCCTGCTTCATCACCATTAAGGAGAGAAAGAAATCATACAGCAAATTATGGCTTAATCACTGTGCAATTCCCTTAGATAAATGCTAATTGTCCCATCCTCAGAGCTTTGCAGTGTAATTAACTATAGCTCTGTAGCAAAGATAAAAACAGTAGCATGCTTCATCTCAAGGTTGCAGAACAACTGAGAAAGAAGCAAGAACAGAGGCAAGATCTCCTGACTTGTCACCTCTACTCAGTCCCCTGCTGAAAGCTTTAGGTAGCATCCACTCTTAATTGACATAGAACACAGAAAACCAAAATCAATGCCAGCTAATAACACAAAAAGGCAGAGAGAAGAAAGGCTGAAAAAAGGCAGTCTTTCCACATTGATCATATAAAGGAACTGCAGTTTAAATCAGTGTTTGATATGCAGTAAGTTTGACAAATAGACTTGCACACAAAGCTATCTAGTTCTTTTTACATATCCTCATAATAACTACAGTAGCTGTGGACATAAAGATTCAAGCACCACCTCTGAGCTCAGCTGTAATTTACTCTTCTTTACTGAGCTATTTATTCTCCTCATATCCCTGCCACAACAAAGATAAATTCTACTAGACACATCATTAAAGTATTCAGCAGTCAGTATAAGAAAGTGATATAATTCACTAAACCCAAAAGAGCCAAAAATGCTAGCTGCTGCTATCCCTTTACAGAATTTCATTAAGGTTCTTAGATAACTATCTGGTCATAAAGTCAAAATATGGATGGATTTACACATAAAACAGAAATAATCCATCTAATTAGCAGCTAAGAGGTTTAATGGCTGGTATTAATTTCTGTTAAACAGCCATACCTCTCTCAGCTGAAAGCTCTGAATTCAGGCAGTAGTTTGGGATTCATTCTACTTCAAAGGCTCAAACAAAGGTGAATTTCAGATGCAACTGTGAAATGAAGCCGTCTGACCAAATCAAGAGACAAACATTTAGAACTGAAAAGACCTTTAGAAATTGCTATGGGAAGGCCATCCCATGCCTATCCCAAGTACTCTGTGCTGCAGCCCCAGCTGACAGTGCAGTTCCAGAAAGATGCAATTCCTTCCTTACACCAAAGCCTGATTACCACACTCTGCAAAGCGTGAAGATTGTGCAGTTACCATCCCAGCTATTATCACTGGCTATGCTGGCCCAGCCCAGCTTAGGGTTCCTTCAAAGAGGTCACTTGCACACAAAAGTAATTCCTCAAACAACAACACCCATGAACAGGCTCCAAGGTAAGCAATCAGCTACAAGCATTCACAAGATGCTGCCTCCTATGGCAGGAGCTGTCAAAGCTGTTCTTTGCTTTCCAAAGTTTCAGCATCAGAGAATAGATCAGGGGAAAGGTCTGGCATTTAGGATGACAAGGTTTGTCAGCCCAGGGACCCACAGTTACAAACTCTTTATTTCTTTCTTGGAATAAAGCCTGCCCAAATCTCTCCCTCTCCAGTCTGTGAATGGGATCAGCAGGGGAGAAGCATCTCTATTTTTGAGTTCATACAGAGCCACTGAGCAGTGCCTATTCCTGCTGCAGAGCTGCTCTCATGCAGACCAACCAGCAGGGCTTGTCTTGTTTTTCATCTTCTACAAACTTCATTTCTCAAACATGCTGAGCATAGGAACCCATCGGTGTCTGTACTGCCAACCCTCAAATTCTTTTCCTGTGCAGTTTTAAGATCATGCCAAAAATAAACTGATGTTTCCATTATCTATTGAAAAAGCAAAGGAAAAGCACAAGCATGGCAGCTAAAGCAAAGCTCATTTTACACTCTCCAGCCATTAATACACAAACTGCAAAGCTCTGCATTCCTTGATATTTCCTCAGTAAAAATAAAAATATCAGCTTTCCTCCGCATACATAAAAATAAAGACATTTCTCTCCTTTGCTTGTAGCTTATTGATTTTCAGTTGTTCAAGAATAAGTGAATCTGCAAGACTTCACTCCTACCTACCTGCATGTGCTTTTATGTTACATAGCTGTTCCAGGCAGTAAAATGTCAAAATAAAAAAGATAAACAGGTAACTGCAACAAGTTTCCCCAAGGGCAGAAAAACATTGTCAGCACCTGCTGCATTTTCTAACTGCTCCGAAGGACTCAAGAGAACATCAGAACTTTTATATAGCCAATACATTATAAGTTATGATTGGTATTGATTCCTTTAGGAAAACACAGTTTGTACATATGTGTGTGTATGTTCTGTACAACGAGGAGAGCAGGAGAAATAAGAACTATTCTTGAATCCAAAGGGGTTTAGCCCAAGGTGCAGCAGTTTTTCCTTCACATGTTTACTCCTGCATTTCAGAGTTGGCTTGCAGGCAAGGGCCTGCTGACCAGGGCTCTAATGGATGAGTCCTCAGTGTTGCTTGGAAGACAGAGAAGTGGCAATGCAGACAGAAGGAAGAGGTCAATTTCTGGTCTAGGGCATACAGGAGAGAGTCTTATGTGAAAAAAACTGTCCTCAAGGTTTGCAGATAGGGGCTGATTCTGGCCCTACTACCCTTTTCATGCATGGCTTGGTTAGATTTGACCCAAGTGGTGTTTTTCACTTGGTTCATTGCCTATATATTTACAGTTTCTCCCACATCCTGGGCTGAGCTGGGTGTACTGGGCTCAGTGTCATTAGTACAGTCACAAACACTGCAGCTCTGCAAGGCCAGACACCCGTGGGGTGGAGGCAGGCTGTGTGGTGCCTACTGCCAACACAGGGCAGCAACAGGAACAGGTTTTGCTAGTGAAAAAAAAGCCTCTCTTTGCACCCTTAATTCCTACATTGCCACCAGCAGGGCAGAGAAAGTCATAAACTACCAGTACAGATCATCTTTGTTTTTCCACAGGAGACATCTGCTTTCCAAAACATGTTTTGTTATCACAGCAAAAGAGCATTGTACTAAGAAAGCACCTCACCTCCCTCAGTACCGCCTGCCCCTGGGGCAGCATGGCCCCCTCGTACCTCAGCAAGGCATCTCCCATGGTTTAGTCCCACAAGTGCCCATTGCATCTGGATACAGTCCCAGTTTTGCATCACCTCTGAGCACTGAAAGGCTGCAGTGTTCCAGGGACACCACCAGCAGCTAGGACAGGTATGGCAACCACAGCTCCTTTCTCCTCTTCCAGCCACACTCTGCGAGAAAAAGAGCCTCTCCCCAGGGCAATTTAAGCCTGTGGGGTTGGGTGGGACACTGTGCTGCCCAGGGGCAGCTCATCATCCCATCAGCCTCAACCCATCCCTGCCCAGGTTGCCATCCCTGCAGCTCAGGGCCCTCCAAAGCCACCATCAAATCAAACCAAAATGATCCTTCAGGAGCATTTGGTGGTAACTGGTTTGGTTGACTTACAACTAAACCACAGCTGGGGGAAAAGAGAGAAATATTTTCTTCAAGATCTGGCTGTGAATTACTGGTGGACCTCCTGTCTCCTGGAGGCACTAGCTCTTCTAGCAGTCCCACTAAGGGGCTCCTGTGATGGTGGCTTCTTTTGATCCATGTCCTCTTGCAGGAGAAGCTTGGAAGAAATTACTTGTCCCCATCTGTGCCAGGCCAACATTCCAGGGTGCTACAATGACAGCAGGACAAATACCCATGAAAGAAAAGAGTGTTCAAGTTGACTGACAGTGTTTTGTAATATTTCAAAAGCATTAGAATGGGAATTGTTGGGGTTTCATTAAAAAACCCCACAAACAACAACAAGCAAAATCTTACAAAACATACATTAACTACCAATACATTTGTCCATTTAATATTTTCAGAAGTATGCTTTGGTTTCCTGTAGGTTTCTTTAGTTTTCCTTCCTGTATTGCCTTTTTGTCTGCTTGTGCCACAGGTGCTCCCACAGCCAGATACCTGGCTCCAGGCTGGCCACGTGCCCCAGTGCCAAACTATGCCTGGGTCATTTTTTATAGTAAGGGGTTTGTTAGCTTCATTGCCCTGGCCAGGTGCCAGTTTGAGTAAGTACAGTCCCTCCAAATAGTCCTCTTTTATTTCAACCACAAATGTATGTTTCCATTTCTTTCCTGCAAATTGCTTTGTGCATTTTTCCATGATTTTCATTTACTTTTAATTGCAAAATGTCGCTTTTAACCCAGGAGGTGGTTGTATTTTGATGCCATGTTTATACCACACACACATAAATCCACTGGATACCTACCTCGAGGATAAGGAACCTGTTTACTGTCGAGAAAACTATTTTGCATCCTACTTCCAGGGAAATTCAGCAGTTTTGCTTGCAGGAGGAGGACAACACAGTGGGAAAGACATCACAATTTATTAAATGTGTTAGCTATAAAATATTCTACATACAAAATAAATTATGTGCTTCAACTGAACAGCCATAAAATAGTTTGATGGCTTAGTCTATTTAAAAGGTAATCTAGCAAGCTGTGACTGCAAAGCCATTGCTACGAATCTAAAAGACATTAAAGTTTCTTTGGCCTTTTAGAAGCTATTATTTGTGTTAAAAACATTGTCAGAAGGCCATGCTTGGTAGAAAATACAGAAACATATTTCAGTTAATGGTTCAGACCCACGTTGTTTGCTCTGGAAGCTGACCCCATAATGTAAATTCTATCTTTGCTGTACAGTGCATTACTTGTAGCATATGAATAATGGATATTATAAGCAAGCATTATAAAATGAAAATTCAGCTAACAATATTATGGAGCTTCCATTCACAAATGTAGTTCATGAGTGACTCAAATTTTATGGCTCTTATCACCAATGAAAAAATTTGCATATCCCATCCCAGAGTTCTTGCAATAACCCATTCTGCATTTCTTATCTCAGAGCTTTTATGGTAAGAACTGTTGCATTAGGCTCAGTAATTTACATTTTTCCAATAAAATTCTAAATACATATGCAGCAGCTCTTTACTGACTGACTTCATGTTATAAATTATAAGCTTGGAAGTAAATACATTAGGACAAATATCGATTTCTAAATAGTCACAATGAGTGAGATTTTATCCTAGTGTTGATTTATCACACTTGTCTTTTATAGCTGTATCTTACCTCCCAGCCACTATACTTGTTGCAAGTAAGTAAACAAATAACACTACCTCACTTCCAAGAGTTCAATTAATTCAGTTCTATGTGGCAGAAATAGCAGGTAGAGTTCGTGCAAGGGTTTTCCAGTAGCTCTACTCAGACATTTTGGGATCTGCAACTATTTATAAACACTGCTTTCAGTGTGTCACATCACTGAGCCTTACCGCAGAAGCAGCAAATGAAGTCCAGTGCCTGCTGAAAAAGATTAGCAAAAACAAGTAGCAGTGCTGCTATGGCGTGTGATTGAATGAACAGTCATTGCTCATTCAACACATCTGCTCCACGGTTGTTCAGCAATTGTTTGTTTTAATGGATAACCTCAGCCTTTACTACCTTAACACTTTGACTGCACATGGCATGTGGTTAGGAAATAGGAACAAGGCACTTGATCTCTAAAAAAATCAAAGAGAGCTCAAGTTGCAGTTACAACTAGACCATCCTCCATACTCCCATCATCTCTGCTTCAGAAGTGGCATGGAGAGTCCTCAAAAAATAGCTCCAGTCAAGACAGCATGGAAATATAATTGCTGCATCCTATGGACAGAACCTACTGTCTGAGGAACTGCGTGAACACAGCAAAATTTGCTCCAAAACAGAGGTGTGGAGAAAACACAAACAAAAACCCAACCAAACAAACAAGGAAAACATCCCCACAGAGCTCCTCAATGAAGACCAAGTGTGTTGCCACCCATACTGTACCTCCAGCCCAGGGGGACTCCCTCTGTTCCCAGCCCTCACCTACAACCCAAATGCCACCTCATGCCCTGACCTGCAACCACCCCAGCTCCCATACCTGCCAGTTCAGAGCTTAGCTGTACTTTCCTTCACAGCTGCAATGCAGCTTGTAGGGCACAGAAATAGAGGCGGCACAGCCTTTGCTTCCAGAGCTCCCGATGGATAGACATAGGCACAAGAAAGGCCTTGGAGGGACACACAGCAATGAGACCAACAGCAGAATGCCACCATGCATGAAGCAGCTGGCTCAGAGGCAAGTGGAAGAAAAACACATGAATCCAAGAAGATGTCCCAAATGCATTGAGTCATTCTCTTCCAGGTCTGAGCTCAATTAACAAATTATATTTGTTAATTGAATCTGCATTCTGGGAGTCAATAAAACCCAGGCTGTTTTTTCAAATATTTATTAAAAAATAACTTCAAGTGGGGAAAAAAAAAATCAATAAGCAGTCCAATGGCAGATTTATTACAGTTTTAACAGGTAAAGGAATGAATCTACTTTATGAACAAAAATAGCAATAGGAAAGTGTACTGAAGGATTCCTAATCAAATTATAAAATGGAAACAGCATATGCAATACAGATTTATACATAAATATATTGGTTACATTCTTCTTAAATAGATTAAACAACATTCATTAGCAACATCCAGAAGTATTCCTTTGTGGCAAGAGATTCATCTTCCTTCATGGCAATACTGCCTCTCCATAAGTTTATGTCCACTATGATAATTTTACAGTTTGGGTCTAGAGTAGGTATTCAACATCACCAGGTCAAGTCCAGACAAAGTGATTTAAACTAATTTATAGGAGATCTCAATGTTATTTCTGAGATTTAAGGCCAGCTATGCAACAGGTGGAATTGGCAAAGCATGATTTAAGCTGTGGGATCTCCTTGAAAGCTCAAATTTGGATTAAAGCTAGATTCCCACAGGGAAACCCTGACACTGCTCAGGATTCCCAATTTAAGACACAATTCCCTTTTTCTGTAAACAAATGTTAGCAAAATAAACTCTCTGTACCCTGTTAACCATTTCTTAACATAAAAATATGGAGCTTCTTGGGTAGTTATAAGTCAGTATAAAAAGTCTACCCTATCCCAAGTGCTGTTGCTATATCAAAGTGCTAGCAAAGGGCACAGTGTTTCTGTCTGAAGCCATGTTCCCTGCTTTTCACGTTCCATATTGCACACCTCAGCTCCAGCAGGACTGAGCTCAGGACTCCCAACAGTGGCAGCAGCAGCAGCCCAGCTCCAGGCTCACTCCTGGGCAGCCCTCACTTATCCTGGGACAACCAAAGCACTTCTGAACAGGTCACGTGAGGGCAAGCGCTCTGTGTTGCGATGGACGACACTCATCGCAGACCCAGACCCATCCCCACCCTGAGGGCTGGTAGCAGGACTTGCATGTGTAGGGAGCTCTTCAGAACCCACTTCAGTGCAGCACATACTTAGCCTGCCCCCTGCAAAGACCTGGGCAGGAGTCAGGCTCTGACCCTACAGCAGCAGACGAGCAGATCCCCCTATCATTTTGCATAGTTTGGTTCAGCAGTGACTCTCTGCAAGTCCTGGGGAGATGTCCTATCACACTCCTCCTGCTGCTCCTCTTCCTACCAGGTGCTAGCAGAGACTCCCATAGCTTGCCTTTTCAGGACCTCTTTGGCTTACTCGGTTGTTTTTAAAAGCTTGCTGGCTGTTGCTTTGGAGAACAAGAAATAGTGCAAATACAAGCTTAAAGAAAAAAAAATAACCACCTTGTCTTTGCTGAACATCAGTTAAAAAGGCAAGGATCCATAAGATGAAACCTCAGCTGGGGGGTATTTGAGCTATTTGGCAAATCTGTACAAGATTCTTCATGATTGTCTTCAAGGAGTATATTTGGCTTGGTGCTAAATGCTTAACATTATTTGCTAATGTGATTCTAACTAACACTGTTGTGGCTAATTGCAAAAAACTTTGAAGACTAGAACACAGGACATCTTCTTGGCACGATGCGACAAACACTCCCTGCAGTTATGGATTACTTGGTGCTTTTCCTATCCAAGTTTAACTCAACATTATTTTGTTTGCTTGGAATGGTGTGAATTCATCCAGACTGGTTTTGCTGGAAGGCAAACGGACCACATTACTTCTGAGGGTCAAGATACCTTTATTTGGCCATGCTCAGGCAGATTAAGAAGCCAAAACAGAACTCAGTTTCATTCCTATTATGGGAGGCTGGCTGTGGTGCATTTAAAAACAATAATCATCTGAAGTGGATGAGATGTCCAAGTTTGAAACTTCATGAAATGCCAAGGTACCCTGAAAATGTGGAGACTCCCCCCTTGCACTGCAGCAACCATCACCATGTGGCATTCTGCACGCTGCAGTCCTCACTCAAGCAATGACTCATGCAACGTTTCTTGGCCCACTTCATAAAAGGGACTTAACTTCTCTCAACAACTCTTTTGCCCCAAAATCTGCAGAAGAGACATTCAGCAACAAGTTGCTTTCAGCAAGTAATGCACAACTGGCTGGTTAACTTCTCTAAGGATTAGACCCTTAGCCTGCTCAGGGTTTTTATAAATCCTATGTACCTCCATGCTATTGCAGTCTGGTTCTCAATGTTTCACATTCAGCCCTACGTACTAGTCACGTTTTGACTATGATCAAAGAGAGAAGATTGAACTCTTCGATCAGGAGCAGGGCTGACTGCTATCCTCTTTCGACCCATAGGGCTCACACATCCTTTCCATCACACAGTTCCCATTGTGCCTCTCAGTACCCCAGCATCAAGCCACGTTTACCATCCTGACAGCAGAGTTGCACCAGGGGAGTTTTACCTGTTGATTTTATGGAACTGTTTCAAAGCAGGATCCACACATCTCCATAAAGAGATGAATTCACAATAAAGCTAGGGAAACAAAGAAGTCATATTTACAGAGAGCTGCCATCACCCCTGACACACTCTGTTAAAGAAACAGTTTTGTCTTTGCCCATGTGCTTCTTTCTAATGTGATATTGGCCTTCCCAGCACTTCAGGACATTGTTTCCAATGACACAGGTAACAGAGTTCAGGCTTTAACTGAGAACTAATGCAAGAATATGCTTAAGTAGCTTTCCTCTCCCAGCAACATGAACGAATTACAGCCTTGTACATGCATAAAATAGAAAAAAAATTCTCCCCTTCCTTTTTCCCCCCCATCAACTTCATGTTATGTGCTGGGAAAAGGAGAGATATTTGGAACAAACACTTTCTTCCCCTTCTCCCGTTGTCTGCAAGTGCAAATATTACTAGAAATTAAAAGTCAACATCTGCATTAAACCAATGGGACTCTGCTATGTTCATCTCTTTTAGGATGTTCATGAAGCAGGGACTTCTGAAAGACATTTGGAATGAATGCTGGCCATGACAGGATACTGCCTAAATTAGAATCAGGCTCCAAGTATCTTCCTGCAATTAAATTACATCATAGGTTATACTCTTACTCATGGCCTGGGAAGGAGAGTGCAAGGGTGCTTAATATCTGTAGATATTCAATTAAAGTAAGTGCATCAGACATTCACTAGGTCTTGCTTTTGCCTGCCTCACATTTAGACCAGGCTAGCTTCTAAACCTTAAGAGAAAAGCAAAACAAATGCACAGGCAGCGGAAGTCATCATGCCCATCTATATGCCTGCTGGCTAACACTGTCACCTAACTGAAAAGGTAGAAAGTCATGCACTTCACACTTTGTTTGCTGTAGTTTGGGTTATGTTAATGCTACAACAATAGAATTCAGAGGGAGGGGAGAAACGTTGGTTTGTAAGATGGCAATTTTGCTGGCTCTTGAAGGTAGCATTTCAAGCATAAGTGCATTTCTCCATGCGCTCTGAACGCTTCCCTTTTTGAGGGTACTGGCATGCTTGTGGCCAAAGCAACCAAACCTATTGATTAGGCACATGGTGAAAGATGGCAGATGAAAAGAAGATTTTAAAAAATCAGTCATTTATATTCTGAAAACCACTCCTTCAAGTCTTGATGTCACAGAGATAAGCTAAGCATGAAAGGGAGCAGACTCCTTCTTTGCATGAGGGGCCTAGCAACGTCAGCTGTGAAATACACACAGAAAGACTCCTACATATTATATCTACAACTGTAATCCAGAATAAATAATACTGTTCTGACTCATAAGTGTATTTCAGCTTGGTTGTTGTTGTTTGTTACAGCTGGAGATGGCTTGCTCTTCATCCCCTCTGTCCCACCTTTGGACACATCAATGAACAGCAACCTGGGAGTCCGGAGTGTCAGCAGTATCCTTTTGTACTCCTTCCGGAAATTCTGGTTCAGAAGCCCATAGATCACAGCATTGAGGCAGCTGTTAAAATAGGCCATAAAATAGCTCAGGACAAAAAGCCACTCTGGAATGTGCGGCTGCACTTTTGAAGGATTAATTGAAACAGCGAGGCCAATAAAGTTTAATGGTCCCCAGCACACAGCAAAAAGGACAAAAACCACAAACATAGTCAAGAAATTCCGGATGTCAGCTGCTCTGAGCTTCTGCTTGCAGTCTTGTCTCACCCGGTGTTTGACTTGAATCACCAAAATCCAGATCCGTAGGTAGCAAAAGGTCACGATGGACAGCGGGACAATGAAGTGAACCACCACCACTGTGATGGTGTATGATGTACTCACTGTCTGGGCAAAGGTGCAGGAGTAAATCCGGGGGTCATACTGCAAGGAGCCAACGAAGAAGTTTGGTACAATTGCCACCACTGTGAGTATCCAGGTCAGGCAGAGATAGCAGAAAGTGTTCTTCAGGTTGAAAAGCTTATCGTACCGAAGGCTGTGGCAGATGTAGCAGTAGCGGTTGATTGCGATCGCTGTGATGTTGAAAATGGACCCAATGACACTTAAGCCCATTAGGAACCCACTTATCTGGCAGTGAACATTTCCCATGGTCCATCCATTATGGAAAATGGCACTCAAGATCAGAGGGTATGGATAAACTGCAACTACAAGGTCTGCAACAGACAAACTTACGACAAAGATGTTGCCTAAAAAAAAAAGAAGAGACAGTGAGAGGTTAGTGTAGGTCCAGATAGACTACTTGTAACTCAGCACTCCTCGCCAGGCCTAACTCTTCTCACAGGCTTCGCTCTACCCTCCACTTGGAATTTGAAACCATAAGAAAATAAGACTTTGCCCTACTTGTGACAGCAATAGAAAGTAACTAGGCAGGATTAACCTGAATATTCCTTCTTAAGAAAAATATAAACTGGAAGCAGTATCCTTAACTCAGCTGTAGCTCTGGGTCAGGTTTCTGCATTCCCCTAAGCTGGGTAGCAGAGAAAAATTTTGCTCTCCTTGTTAATCAGCCACCATGACGGCAGTCACTAGGAAGTCACCTAGCATTCACTGTCCTGCAAAGAACTTCATTCCTTTAAATACTATTTAGGACACAACACTTTCTCTAACATCACATAATGATGCTTTACATAAGCTCTGTCCATCATGGGCCAAAGAACTGGGACAGGTAGGTTAAGTTTTCCATGGTTTATCCATTGTACTGACAGCACTTGCACAGGAAAAGTCTTCTCTGGTCTTTTGCACATGAACAGACACATTTTCACCAGAAATTCAGCAGTGATCATTCTAAGAACCATGTGTTCTTCCAGGAGCCATAGTGCAGCCAGCTTTTATGTGCTTATCTTATTTGGTATGTTTTCTTATTCCTTTAATATTAAAGTTTTCCAACACAATATGGAAGATCAGTCACTCCTACACTGTCTGGACCTGGGCACAGAATAGGATTAATAAGCTGCTGTTGGCCATCTCTGCAGAGTATATGCTCATTTAGGCCCTAAAACAAAGAGAATTGAGAGTCTGTGCAAATACAAAGTAATTTAAGCCTTGCTGGGTTGAAAATGGCACATTGCATGGGACAACACTGGTCAACTCTATGGTGTGGAACAGCCTACTAGTTACTAGAGGAACACATTTAAGGTGTTAACACATATGGCCCTACATGTTACAGGCAACATCCCAGCCGACAGATCACACCTGCATCTTGCCTTCAAACTCTCATATCCTGCTGTCTACAAAGATTATATGACAAAATCACTGAAAAGGTCTTTTTCTGTCATAGGCATGAAAGGGCTGTCTGAAGTTCAGCTAGGTCACTGGCTTCAGTATGAGGAAAATACACCCAAAGGGCTGGCAGAAATCACGCTGCATCGCCATTGCAGTTGGCTCAGAGCTATGTTTGTTGCCAACAAAAACTATAAGGACAAGTCAATGGTTCATATCAGGAAGCAGAGTCCACTTCACAGTGACTTGAAAACATTCCAGACTTGAGAATAGCCCATGGCAGTGTGGAGCTGAGACAGATGACACAAAACATCACTTAAAAATAAGTATTAGCAGAGGTCACGTGAAGTGCTTAGATCTTTTGAGAGATTTCACATTCACAGGTTTACCACAACACACAAGTTCTGTGGTTGCTGTGCCTCAGTGCTGCTTTTTTGCTGATTTAATATCTTACTGAGAGCTTTTTAAAATGCAGTCACTGAACCTGGTCCCCACATAATTACCTGTGTTTGTGCCCACTGTCAAGGGCAGAACCACCTGTGGTCACGCTTAGTGCTAGAGAGGAAATGTTCTTCTGCAGCAAAATGTTCATTCGTTCAGTCAGTCAAAAGTATCCACTTCAACAAAAGCAAAATATGTCCCCAGCACCACAATTTCCTCTGGAAATGTTTTCCAAAATGGTTTTCAAAACAGCAAAGCAGAGATAGAGAGGTACCAGCAACCCAATGTAGGAGACTTCCAGAGGATGCTGGAGTCAAACTGCACTGATGGGACCACAGCCTCCCTCTTCCCTGGACCTGTTCCACTTGAATACACGTTTATATACACAGGTTATCTGAGAGCAAGCCTCTGCATTTGCTGGGGATGAAAGCCAGCCACATTCAACATCCAGTTCTGAGTCCGGCAATGCAGAACAAAGCTGGAAATTCCATACTTAAGACAGCACATCAGCTGATTTAATCCAAAGCTTAGCAAAATCATATGGGAGATTATTAGCCTCACATCACTGCCAGCTGCTGGGAGAAATGAGCAGTTTCAGTCTTTCTTCACTAACTTGAATAGTTGTGAGGAAATGAAAATATTGGGGGGAAAAAAAATTCTAGTAGTTTGGGTTCAATCCAGGAGCACAGCATTGTGCTCCATGATGCTCCAGCAGGCAGAAAATCAGACTGTTTTATCAAACCAAGAATAAATTCCTCTTTACTTGGAGAGCAAACCCACTATCCTGCATCCTGTGCTCTGTGCTTTCCCCTATCAGCTAGAAGGCCTATTGCCCAGGCAGGGAGTCAGGTCCCTGAAAGTAAGGGCAGAAACAAACTCATCTTCCATTTTATTTGGCAAAGTGGTCAACTTCATTTTTTTTCTTCTGTTGGGATGGAGATGAAGTTCAGACCCACAGAATAGTCACTCTGCAAGCCAGACCTGAAAATTGGTGCACTTTTAATCTCTGAATACTGAAGAGATGGGGAACATTGCATGCCTCCAAAGCAGAACATGCCCTTCAAAGCATGGGAACTGGCTGCTGGCTAATTATTAAAATGAAAGTAACTTGAGTTAAACATTGCTTTAGCCTCACAGTCCCTGGTTTGCTATGAGACCACCGTGCACTCTGCCCTGTGGCAAAGGCTCCTGGTCTTGTTCTCTGTAGGATGAGATCAGACCCTCACTCCCAAAAGAATTGCAGAATAGGATGTCATCTAATATGGGGCTTTTGGGGAAGGTAAAAAGCAGTCTCCTGCCAGTGGTCTTCACTACTAAATATTTTTCTACATTTTTCCACTATAAAACAAAGGAGTCCTGCCCATAAATAACACCATCATGACTTTATCTCAAATTTAAATTTATCTGCTTCTGTGGCACTATTTTCAGATGTATCCTTTTCCCTTCGTTGTCATGGGACTATATTTCCTTACTAACTTTCACATTTTCCATCCTGTTTTTAACTTCTATTTAGTCTAACTTGGTTTGCATGCCACGGTGCTCTCTTCTCCCTATTAGGGAGTCATACGCAAGGAAGCATGAATGGTGGAGAAAGGCAAGTCTGTCACAAGAGTACTGGTAATACAGACTTGACCACATTTTCAGAGAAACTTTTAATCTTACCTGATACACTGTTCACAGCACAATCCACAAACTCTTTGGAAAAAAAGAAAAAAGCACAAAACAACCTGAAGCCCAGTGGCAGAGCAGATTATAAGCATGTGCAAGCAATACAAAATTTATCCCACAACATCTTCTACCCTAGTACTTCTGCCTTTGAGCTGTCCTCCTCCCTCCCATATTCCTATAACTCACTTTATGCTCATTCCAACAGCCTGCTCCTGTATTCCAGCAGTTCCCTGGCCCTGCCTCTTGTTTTGCCTAGATTATGCAAGAACACAGGTTATCTGAGGACTTACTGTAAAGTCCTGGTACTGGGAAACGTGGAAATACCACAATGAGTTCTGCAAATCAATAAACCACAGAAGTAAAGGTTTTCAGTGGCAGGCTGCCCAAAGAGCACCTGACTTCCATACAGAAGGACATCATTCTTCTACAGAGATTAATTGAGTATCACTGTACAAATACAAGGGTCATTGGCCCTGCCTGCCTCAAGAGGCTGCTGGAAATCCCTTGGTGCACAAGCTCCAATTACAGAGATCCAGCCTCTCCCTGCTGTTCCCACACAGCAGCTGTGGGCTGTCCTTCAGTACACATGGGCTGTGGTTTAGGTATCCCAAACCTAGAAGCAGAGTTAAAGGGAAAAGGAGGCAAAATCTTTTTTCTGAAAACTGGCTTTTTTTTCTACATCTCAAAATGTTCAAAGTAAGCACCTAAAGTTCATGTTTCATATAAAGCTCTCTTACACTCACATGCCTTGCAGAAATATACCAGAACTGTTTGCTTCAGGTTAACAAGATAGAGATGCTCAATGCAGCCCGAAGTTAACACTGGTATTTGCCAACCCAATGCTGAAACTGAAACATCCTGAGTGACAGGAATTGCAATAAAGCAAAGAGGCAGTTTTGCAGACCAACTTCTGATGTCCTGGCAGAGTCCAGCTCCTGCTGAGGAGGAAAGATGGCTTTGCTGTCCAGGTTGCCCCTTCCTGCCAGCCATCTTGCAGGCATCTAAGTTGCTCTCAAATGGCCAGTGGCAAACAAAACCGCATACAACAGCCTCAAGGCCAGAAGTGAGAAGCTGACTCAGGAGCACAACGGACACGAGTGCCATGGGGACTTACTGCATGAGTAGTCCTCACCACTATCCCAACCTCTTCCCAGCAGTGAGATCAGATTCTGGTACGTGTCGGGCTGCAGCCAGAATAACCTATAGTTGTAGAACAGCAGGTATAAAAACCTATGTTGATAAAAATGCACTAAGATACACAACTACATACTGATACAAGTTTATTGGGGTGATTGATTTGTTTGTGGTGACACCTTGCTATTCGTAGCTTATAATAAAAAGCATCTTAAACTTTATGTTTGTCCTTTCCAGATTTTATGAAAAACTCAGACTCAAGTCTACAAAGGAGACAAACTGGAGTTAAGATTCACATCGGCCCCAGAGAGGCATACATAATAAGATTCAGTAAAAAAAATTCAACAGGCCATGACATCAAACCTCTGATGACCACTTACCATAACCTAATATTCTCTATTTAACCTTCCAAAGCTTATGCTCACTGCAAAACAGACACAAAATGTACTGTTTGCCCCAAGCAAAAAGATAAAGTCATAAAAGCTTTATTCAGCTTGCAAAAAGACTCTTTATTGGCTTTGATAGCCTCATTTTTTCTTGTTTGTTTTTACCTGCCACTCAGTGTGCCTTTGCTTGTATTTCACTAACCTCCAGTCTGCAGAGGTGAAGCATGCACTCAGCTCTGCAAACTAAGTGACAGTTCATAGAAAACACTTGGAGATCAATTTTGTTTCTTTTAAAATATAAAGATAACATTGAGGGTGTGCAATCATATTGATCATCTACTGCTGTAATCTAGACAGACAATAACACTGTGGTGTTGGGGGAACCTGCAGCCCTCACTCTGACAAGCACTTCTTACACCCCAGGCTCTAAAGGATCACTCTGGGGATCCTCCTGCAGAGGACTGCAACCCACGTCACTGCTCCATGCAAGCTCTTGGCTCCCAGGGTGCTGTGAACACAACATACCCAGCAGCAAAAAGACAGATGAGAAATCCCAGCCTGTTAATTGTTGTCTCTCTTCAGTATTCTGATGAGCACTGGTGTATCTGACCTGCCCATGCAACAGCCCAGCATGTACTTAACCCATTTTGACAACTGAAAATGGTTGACAGGCAAGCACATGTGAAAATCAGAGACACTCTCCCTGAGATCCAGGCACCAGAGATAAGAAAAGCTCTGTAGTTCCATTCATTAACCCACAAATTTAATGGAGAATTTCATTGGTGTTTTTAGGGAGTCTGTTCAAAGAGAGAAATAAATAAAAGGAAGGAAAAAGCATCCAATTAATTATCTGTTATCATTACTCCATCAGGATTCAGAGTGGGGAAACGCGTGGTTTCCTGCAATTAAACAGACAATGCAGTTGGGCTGCCAGCTGGTCTCAAGTTCTGACTGTGCTGCATAAAATGATACAGAGGGTAATAAACAGACAGGACAAGGAGGTATTGCTAGCCCACAGCATCTTTAGGATGTAAGGTTAGAGAACATGGAAATATCCAATTTAAGGACACCATGAAGGTCCTAGACAAAAGCATGTAACTCCAGAATAATTTAACTTTTTCATGGCAGAAGTCCTTTGAGATCTCTAGCACAACTGTGAAGCCAGAGAACAGCAGTGTGCTTTGGGCTACCAACCCTTACCTGCTTTACTGGCATCACTCCCTGTGGGAAAACTGTGGGAAAACTTAGTGTTTTCTTGTCCCTCGTATCCGTGCAGGAGCAAGGCCAAGGCAGAGCAGGAGGCAGTCTGCCAAGTGAACTCTCAGCCTCCTCCTGCACCTTTCCATGGCCAGACATTTCAGCATCTTGTTGAACTCACAACTGCAAGCTTCATTAGCCATCTCATCAGTATATCACCACAGCTGCATGAAAGCTGCCTTTGCCTCTGGACTTGTGAGAAAGAATTGCTTCCAGAAGGAGGAGAAAAACCTCCCAGTATTTACTGAAGTAGTAAGGATCAGCTCCCCAGTACTTCAGTGATATTTATTTTGTTACATGCCAAGACAGCTGGAGATAGCTGGGCATTCATTCTCAACTGAATAAAAATTGCTTTAATGACATCTTCTGAACGTTTAAAAAGGAGCCACCCCTCTTTTGGTACCAGTGCAGAACCACTTCTCCATTTTTAGAGTATCAGGTATTTTAAAAACAAAAAGTTTTTAGACCATCCCAGAGAAACACTCTTTAGAAAGCCTTCCTCAGTCCTAACATGCAAAGATGATCTGAAAACATAAAGAAAGGGTAAACTATACCAAGTTGACATTTTACCTACCTCTAACATTTTTCAACTTCTTAAAAATACCATTTTCTGTTCATTTCTGTGCCTTCTAATTAGTTCTTCCTGTGTTTCCCTGGAAGTTCCGATCCTTCACGTGAAAGAAAACCAGGATGCTGGTTCTGGATTTCTAAACTTAGCTCATTAGGGTGCTGCTTTTCCTGGATGCAGTGATGGCAAATGGATCTCCTAGTGATGGAGGAGGAATAAGTGGTGGCCTTGATCTGGCTCATCATATACATTTTTAAAAGTGCTAAAAAGTATCTCTTCTGGTTATGTGCCCCAGACTTCTGTCATTTAACAGTTACATCCAGCAAACTCATAGGCTGCAGTAGGACTATGAGATGGTAAGCCAATCAACTTAAACACATGCCTGGGGTAAACATGGACTTGGAAACACTGCCTACCTGCACAGCACATCCTAGCAAGGCTGATGGTGAGCAACTGTCTGAGGCAGGAGGACCTTGGGGCCACCCTCCAACTTCACCAAGTGAGAGGAAGCCTCAGCAGCTCTGTCAGTGCCAGCTGAGACCATGTAGCACTGGCTGCAGTGTCTGACTCTCAAGAACAGCATGGCTGATGGCTATCTATTCCCTGTGGCAACTTCTTGTGGAAGACAGCGGGTCTTTGGGAAAACTCTAAACAAAATGTCTTGCAGCCATGGGAGAGTGAGTCCAGGTATTCAAACTCCCACTTAACATCCTGGCTACCAGTGCTACCTTCTGAATTCCAGCTATTTATCCTCCTTTTCTGCCCATTATTTATCAAGTGGTTTGTAAAGTCCTCTGAAACAGGAAAGCCCCTGTATAAACGCAAATGTGAATTATTGCCAGCATCCATTGAAATGACAAACCAGCATCCATCCTCTCTCAGTCCCAGCCAGCTGTACTGCCACCATTTGCCATCTGTTACTATTCTAAAATAAAATCTGTGAACTCAGGCTTAATAGTTTTAATAATGCTCTTTTGCTATCAGTGTTGGTCAAAGTATGGTTCTGGTCTGGAAAGGAGCTATCTGCAAGTAACAAATTCCTATGCAGCTGTCAGGCAGTGCATATAGTCAGACATGAACACACAAGACAATTTTAGTGATAAAAATCATGTCTGACTGCCCTGCTGAGCTCTTCCAAACCAACACAGCTGAGCCCAGGAGCTGGCTCCTGCTTCTCCTCGTGCTTCACCACCAAGAGTTGTCAACTAAACTTTAGTGACAGCACCAGTCACTACACCCAGGGACCTCCACTGCAAGGAGCAGATGTTACCCTGCCACAACTAACAGCTTGTTTTGGTCTTCCAGCCTTGCAATCCCATGGAGGAGTCTCTCTCCAGTCTCTCTCTGCTTAGTTGGTGGATTTTGAAGGCAACTTTTTTTTCTTTATAACTCTTTTGAATTATATATGGAAATTATGAAGCTATTCAAAAAAATCACCACCAAAAAATGTTTCTATCAGTGAAGGACAGTTAGCCTTTAATTCATTCTGGACCAAACCTTGCCCAAGTGTGCTACAGGCAGCTCCTTTTCAGACTATGGCTGATGTGTTGGTTAAGCCTTAGGATGGACCAAAGAAGTTGTGTGAGGTGAGGACTGTTCAAGGCAAAGAGGTGGAGACTCAAAGCAGCCAGCTTTCCTATGAAGACATAAAGATGCTTCTTATAAGGGTTGTTGTGCACACAGAGAGGCTCACTTCGGGGCTGTATTAGATGCTGTAATACCAAATTCAGATGCCCTTTTAAAGATACAGCTTCTTAAAGATTCAGACTTGAAACAAAGTAGTATTGTACAGTACCCAACTTCAGGAGAGAGCAAGTTGAACTTAGAACATAGAGAAAAAAACCTCAGTTTGGACACAGACCAGCATAACAAAAAATGCTGCCCCTATTCCAGTATCACTTTCTAATGGAAGCTTAGAACAGACCTCTAACACATTCTGATCCTGGCATCAGTATCTCCTCTAGCACTCTGGCCAACATGAACAAGAGACTTACACAAAAATAAGCCAGCTGCCCTACAGAAATAATGGTTATTTTTAGTCAAAAAAGTAATCAAAAGTCATATGAAATAATAACTAAGTCTATATCAATAAATAGAAGAATAGTAACAGAAGAGCTCAAGTTAAGAGAACAGAGTTATTCTGGGTATACATGCTAAGGCAGAGCAGCTGTGCTCTGAGCATCCTCAGCTCAGGGATGCTGAGATGGGCTTGTGTGCCCAGAGAAAGCTTTTAACCACTTTTCCCACTCTGGGTTGGTCTAAGGAGGGCTGTTTCCTGTCCCAGTAAATCTTGCCTCCTTAGGAACTTCATGAATTCCAGTTTTCCACTGCCAAGACAGATTAGTCTGTGCCATACAGACTATTTAGCTGAAATTCATTTCTCATCTGTTTTGGAGAGAGTAAACAAATTCCATTCCTTGAATCAGAATCTGATCTCCCATAGGTAGGGCAAATCCAAACCAAACCCTGTGCAAGTGATCTTCTCAATACACTACCTAGGAAAGCATGAAGCTGAAGTTTCACTGGTCTGCACTTTGCTTACAGTATTATAGGGCAATTTTTTACTCTTCTCAATTAAGAAAAATGTCCTTCAAACAGGTGTCAAAGCCCCAAAAAGGGGGAATGCAGGGGTGTAAGAAAGAGATCCACAGAAAGCAGCAGTAAGCAGAATTTGCAAGGGGAAAGTAGACTTGCTCACAGGCAAATGAACACTGCAGTCTGCCATAGCAGAGCTGCATTTAACTTGCCTTAGCTATGCAGCCTGCCCTCACTAGGATTACACAGCATCCTCCTCCTCTTACTATAAACATGTTGAGTAAACATGCTGATAACATGGCTGGCAGGAGATGGAGGGAAAGCAGACCTCTTTCTCTCCATCTTCGCTCTTTCCTTGGTGCTCTTAGATATTGTCCTAATATCTACTACCTACTTGGGGCTTCCTGTCTAAAGCATCAAGTTTGCATCTTGACACCCTAATCTGACCAGTCAAAGGCTGGATGCCTTCCTAAACCAAAACTGGCCTTCTAAACACCCTCCTTGGTCTGGCCTTGGGGTAAGGAATTCACTGGCCAAGCAAAGACCATGTTGACCATGACCCATGGGCAGGGGCCAGCACACCCTGGTGTCAATGGAGATGTGCTGAGCACATACCAGATATCCCGAAAATGGCCTTTTTGCCAATTACTGTAACAAACCAACTCTTCTCTGCTCACCTTTTTAGCACTGAAAAGAGAGGGCCTGCTAGTTAAGTACTGGACTGAATGGAGATTACCTAAATGAAAGCTTGGGGATTAGAGCAGCAGCAGGGTGATAATCAGCATAGGATATTCATTCTGCTTTGGCCCAGCAGTTGCCACTAGAGTTAGGAAAAAGAAACATAAACTAGATCCCATTTATCTCCAAGGTGATAGCCTCCTTGTAGGCTACAGCATCGTCCTAGTATGCCTTACAGTGCTGCACTGCAATTGATTGGCTTTTCTTCTGATGACCTTAATATATGTTTTTCAACATTTGGTGGCCAGTGTCATAAAAGCAGGAGATTGTTACAAAACCAAACAAAACAACAAACCACATGGGGTAGATTTAGTCCACAGAATAGCTTCCAGACCCTATTTTTTCTCTCATGTGGCCTCACACTGGACCTGGCAATAAAGCAGGTACTGCCACAGAATGCACATAGAGAGAATGAGGCTGGCAGAGAAATGGCACCATCAGAGACAGGAAAGCAGCTTATATAGTCAGCCCTCCAAAGCCAGCACCCAGCCCCATGGCAAGGAAAACATTTGAGCTACCCAAATTACTGTTCATCCAGCCTTCACAATCTACTAGGAAGAAAAGTAATATTCCTCACATTAAAGATGTGGAAAGAAAGAGACACAAGGTTTGATGGCTTCATTCTCAACTATGTAAATTGTGAGAGAAGTAGTGCATATAAGTAGGAATCTGGAAAGTAAAAGAAAATCTATTCTGGACCTGCTGGTTCATTCACAATTATTTACTAATCCCTTTGGAAATGGAGAGTTACCGTCACCTGGGAACTCTGATGGGACTCTGATACAATTGCATCAGCAAAAGACCAATTCAAATAGTTAAAATTGATTCAAAAAGAACAATAATGATACTGGAAAAAATTACTTCAAAAAAGCAATGCATGTCCTAAAGAATCTTTTCCATTTTCCAGAAATTAGTCCAAAACCCAGTGTTTCCCAGAAACACAGCAAAAGCTTCACCCTGGATATTCCACAGGGTTTAGAGGACTCATGTCAAGGCTGGATGCAGGATAAGCAACAAGAAATGACTGATGATAAAAGAAACTTGTACTGGGGAGTCCCAAATGCTGGGAGACATCTGCTTTTGGTTTTCTACTAATGACTTCTGAAACTTAGCCATCTTTGAAGAGAAATATGTGGGTGTAATAAAAGAGAAAAGACGTTCTTGCAGTAAAATCCACGGTGAATGTATCCCAAAATGAGCCCATGTGAACAAATGGTTCAAATGGGTGTGCTCTAACATCAATGTCAATAGGGAGTCTAATGGTGGCTAAATCCAACTGCTTGAAGGAGAGTATGATTTCATGGCACTATGACATCTAAATCACTGGGGGAACCTCTCGAAGTAAGTAGCCATACCTGCAGGCAGTCATACACACATCAAAAGGGAGCTCTTGAACTTGGCAAACACCTCTGCCATTGGTACCTTCCAGTAAAAGAGCATGGCCAGATTCAACTCCTACACAAACCTTTTGCCCTCAACAAAAAACACCAGGAAGAATAAAAGATGCTGAAAAAAAAAAAGACCATCCATTTAAGCCACAGAAACTCCAAGGTACTTAGCTCAATCACCTAATCCTAAAATATCCCTAAGTCCTACACTCTTGTCTGTAGTGATAAGGGCAGGTCTCCTTTTAGAGTTTTATAATCACTATCAAGTGATGGTGCTTTTAGTGTCCTCTTAAACTTTTCCTCCCCTTTCCCTTTTTATCTCTATTGAGCTTTTTTCAGCAAGATTTCTTCTCTCTAAAACTACTTAACATCCATACCAGGATACTTCAAAGTGCTAATGTGTAACTTGAGCCTTATGAGTCCCACCACCAGCCAGGGAGGCTTAAGAGGGCTGCATGCAACCCTTTAAATGCTAATCCCCAGTAGACTATTTAAGCCAATTGATGGTTGATAAGGGAGATGCTGCTGCTCCCTTCAGTGTTTGTATAGCCAAGGGTATGACTGTGAAACCCATCAGTGATAACAGAGCTGGAAGGGACCCTGGGAAGTGGGTTGACCATCCCCCTCAGGCATAATGGCTCCTCTTAAAAATTGCTGACAAAGAAGGAGCATTTCTAGGTCAACATGGCCTTTACTCAAATCCAACTCAGTACCTGCTTGCTATTAAAAAAAAAAAAAGATTTTGAGCATATGCTGACTGAGCAAGCTCAGAAACAAAGGAACAACTCAACAGCACCTAGCATGAGACTTCCCCCAGGCAGGGGCAAAACAGAGGAAGAGCTATGGCTTTTCATACTGCCTTTTGCTCCTGAAATGTTGCAATTTCTATTTGTTTCAGAGGACACACTTGCACTTGCCATCCTCCTCAAAGACAAGAGAAATAAATGAACAAGATTCCTAAATTTCTGAAAGAAAAACAGCACTCACTCTATTCCATTTCTGAAAAGCCCACTTCTTCACTCCTAAACATTCCTTATCTAACAACAGCATTTTAGAAAGAGCAGTCATTCATTAAGCATAAGATATTACTTCCTGCCTCTCAATCTCTTCAGAACTATTTGTGATGCTCCATTTTCTCTCCTTAGTAGGATTCACTGGTATTTTTCATTTAATTGCTGAAATCCCATGTTGGTACCAGTCGCCAGTGAAGCATTTTTGTTTATCAACAAACTCCAAAGTAACAGAAGATTTAAGGATGAAATGAAATGTGGGCTTAATACAGAATCTTCTAGTAAGAAGTCCTTGGGTCCAAATGCAAACACCAATGTCATACATTCATTGTGAAATCTTAAGGGTATTCCCAATATCACATACCATTAAAAATACCTTCCCGAGAAGGGGCTGATTTGACAGGGCTAGAGAAGACATGGATTTTTAGTCTCAGCAGTTTAACACAGGTGTATCAAGGTAGGCAAGAAAAACTCACAGCATGTTGCCCACATCCTTCTTTGTAGAAAGTCCCAAAAGCAAGCCATTAGAAAGACAGAGAGGACAAGGAGACCTACGGCAAGATTAGCATGCACTACGAAGAGCTTTGCAGAAATTCTGTCAAAAACATTGCTTGGCTCATTGCCATAAATGGATGAGAGCTTTGCACATTAATGAAAAACTGAGCAAAGTCCAGCAAACACTCTCTGCTTTCTGAACAGAGCTGGCAGAATGGTGCGATATGGTATGCATTTCCCTGTCAGGCATGTGAACACAGCAACATGAGTTGTACATTTATTTTAGGTAGCTCAAGAAACACTTCTGAGAGCAAGGAGGCCATCTTCAGTCTGGCAGGACTGCCCTTGTACAACCATGTGAAGTTTTCAACACACTCAGCTAGTTCAGTCAAGAATCTGTTCATATTCTAAGGAATCTAGAGAGTTATTTCTAATGGAGTTATAAGGAACCAGGATTCACAGATCCAGTAACACAGTCACACAACATAAAGACCAGCTTGTGCATCAGACCACCCAAGAACCGATCCTCAGGAGCACATCATGCTCTAGCTATCACATCACCCCAGCTCCATGGTGGGAAGAGGCACCCCAAGGAGTATAGGCCCACATCTGCAAACTCAGCAGATGTTACAGCCTGCATCTGGGAGCACACTGGAGAAACACTGTGGACTACATCACAATGAAAAACAAACTCTGAGCCATCGCCAGAAGCCAGCACCTCAGCACCAGGAGTGCAGGGTGGGGAGTTTAACTGCTAGTTAGGACAAGGCAATAGTAAAGGGCAGAACAGAAGAGGCCAGTTTTGGTTCCCTCACAAGTTCAAAGTCTTTCCTAAATTCAGCTACATAACATATCCTTTAAAAGGAGAGCAATGGCTGCTTCTACAGTAGCAACAAAGCAGAAATTTTCATGCCAGCACTGCCTTCTGATACTCACTGTCCTTCTATCATTTATTCAGGAATAAAACTACTCTTACAAGTTAGATTTTTATCAAATGACAACAGCTGTGGGGAGAAGGAAAAAAGTGTAGCATTTCATTAGAACTCTGTAAGACTCTGACAGCCAGAAATACACTGCCAAAGTGGCAAACACAGCCAAAAAGACAAGACAACTCACAGCAGCTGTTAACCCAAATAGGCACTTGTTAAAATTAAGGGCCATTTTCCCTCTTTCATATTTAGTTTTAAAACACCATGTACAGAAATTCAACCTCTTATAAAGACAGACTGAGTCATTAGCACAGAAGTGACACAAGACCCTTGCAAAGATTTTAGTTTAAAAGGTAACTTTTAATACCCAAGTGGTTCCTAAAACCCTATGAATATGTTAATCTGATATCAGCTGGAATCCTCCAGTATTAAAGTAATAAGTCTTACCAGACTGAACTCACTTAGTGTTAAAATAGTCCTTCAAAATAGCAAGCATTCAACATGGAGGATGCAGATGGGTCTGTAGCATCAATACCAATGCCAACCACATGTTCCCTTCTTTCACAGATAGGTCGAGGCCATACCTCTCCCCAAATACCAGCACTCTCAAGCTCTCTACACCACCAGGCACTACTCTCAATCATGAAGGCTACTGGGATTGCCAGGAGGGAATAGGAGTGCACAAGGCTTACACAAGTCACACCTGAAAGCTCACTTTATAGAGGTGCCACAGCAGCCACCAAGAAATGCTCAGCACTGAAAAGCATCCTGCAAGCCAGACTATACATATTGCCTGAAGGATGCCAATTTCCAGAGGGGACAGGATGATTCAGGCCCCAAATAAACATTGAAAAAACCAAACAAACCAATTGTGTGTAACCAGCCAGCCAGCCCCAGATTATCCCACACTGTGAGCGTGCAGTGCTGACAGGTTTTGTTCTGTATTTCTCTAGAGGGCATGGAGGTGATCACACCGCATAATTCTGCATTTACTCAGAGCTAGCCTCAAGTTGGAACACTGACTGTAAGGGCAAACAAGATACCCATTCTTGTTTTGAGCAAGGACTTTCCCAGTTAATTGCCATATAGCCTTGAGCAAACTGCTGCCTCTGCAGGTTTCGGCTTCCTGTTCTGCCAGCAGAAGATCTGCCTTCCTAGCATTCACTGATCTTTAAAAGTACAAGGATGTTGTTCAGTGGAAGGCAGAATAGGAACAGAAAATATTTCTGCCGTGCTCACCTTTGGCTCTTGGGCAGTTCTCCCAAAGCAAACACTTCATATTGAACAGCCCTGTGCATAGCAGGCTCAGGAGCCTGTGATAGGCAAGAACAACCAAAAGAAGTGGGATAAACTGGCAGAAGCATGTCCCTGTTTACCTGTCCTGGAATTTCCCTCAATCTTCCAAACTGGGAGGGGTTTAGATGAGAAATGTTGAACTGCTGCACATGCAACTGTAAATTCAGTAGGCAATACTCTTCCCATGGTGGGGAGTCATTACCCCATTATGGTACCAGAAGCACATTTTGCTAGTGGCCCTGGAAAAGGACAGAGCTAGCTGGGATAACAGTCACTGGGGATTCACAACAGCAGTCTGAATCAGAAGAGCCCTTGACTAACCCATAACTTGGACTGCTGCATCCACCAGTTTTCCTGCAGCTTCCACTTGACTTGGAAATCTTTCATGCTCTAACCTGGAGGCAACTGAATGCTGTCATGATCTGTGCCAATGCTCGCTTGCTTGCAGCCTGTGTCAGTTTGCAAAGTGTCTGAAGATCTCTTCCAGAGAAACCTCACCAGTTGATTTCTAGAGGGTAATTGGAAGAGTCCATTATAAATCACACTGCATGAGAACAAACATACTGGTTGTCCTTCTGGCACAAGACAGAAGTAGCCTGTGGCCTCACAGGTCAGCATTTGAGAAAGCAGTGATGCAGCTCATGGGTAAACTATGAGCATTGCTTGTTTAACTGATGCCTGTTTTGGAACAGAGGTGGTCACACTCAGCCTGCAGACAATTTCCTCTTTGTTACTGGAGCCCAAAGCTAATTCCTTGTTCCCACAGATCATGGCCTCAGGAACTGAGGTCCACCCTTGGTTTCCCCTTCAGGCTCCTGCTGTTTGCATGTCTTCCAGTGTATCTCATTTAACAAACTGCTCACACATACTTCTTGGCTTCCCAAAACTGAAAACTTGCCCATGTGCCAGGAAAAAGAGCTTTGCTGTCTGTGTACAACAGCATGGCCTTGTAACCTTGGCCATAACAATAGCACTATATAACAGCCTAGAAGACTGAAGCAGCTCAAACTACCAGCAACTGTGCAATATGTTGCTAAACATCTACCCAGGAAAGGAACATGTGAAGGACAAAGTACTAAGAGCAAAAGAAATGAAATTTTCATCAAAACAACAATATTCCATGTACAGTACAATACACTGCAGGACACTCTTCCCTGGGCCCAGCGTGGGAACACTTAAACACTTGTGGCAGAGATTCAGACATGATGTGGCTCCATGGAAGTGATACCTGCTAAAGTGTCTGCCAAGAAGCCTTTGCACCAGGAACAGCTACAACTGCAATATGAACCTTGGAGTGCTCTTTGACAGGAACACATCTATCCTCTTTACTCCCCTTTAATATATGGGTTTCTTTATCAGCACAATCTTCAGATGGTCTGGTAATTATAGAAGGCAGGGCACAGCAAATCACTGTTATGGTAAATGCTACAAGTTTCTCAGATTGCCTAAAATACAGACATGGGTTGAGGCCTATGCAGAGGCTGCTTTGGGATAATAGCAACATTTAGAACAATGTCAGCCTCCAGCAAGTCAATTCCAGTAATTACAGAATCACATAAAACAGGGCTGCTACCTTCCTCCTTGGGAGACAGGGAAATATCAAGAACAAAGATGCATGCCTTGGACACTCAAGACACCGAATAGCTGTTCTCACAGGCTCAGGGAGCTAAATTATCCTGAAGCTCCATATAACCACCCTGACTGTCCCCCAAAAGGCTCTGTTTTGAGGTAGATATGAAATTGCTGCTACATCATTACTATATAGACCATAAATTACAAACATTCCCAACACATGAAGATGGCTTTCCCAGTAAAAGGACCTACCAACAACAGCTGGACATGAGTATCAGCGCTGCTCATCTCCATTTTTCACCCTAATTTCCTGGAGAAATTGTCTGTCTGATCACACTGTCTGCCCTTCCCCAGTAATTTTTGTTTCTGAAGGCCAACTTCATTCACATTTTATAGAAGATTGGATGACTTATTTGAAAGAAAGTTTTACACAATGGAAACTAGTCCCCAGTTTAGTAGGGGTATTGTGAGCAATCACACTCATTAAAATACATATAGGGTGAGCCCAAGTTTTCCAGAAAAGTGGGTAATTCAGTGTTACAGACCCACAGACCAGGATGAGTTTCAGTCAAGTTCACACTCACACAATGCAGATCTAGCCTATGGGAAAACTGCCTTCATTTCAATGCTTATCATTTAACTCATCTTCTGTACAAATAATGCTAAAGACCAAGGAAATCAAAGGTAACATCACAATACAGCTGAGAAGTTGCTGCTGGCTTCAAGTCAAACTATCTCATCTCAGCCTAGAGGAGGAAAACTGAATATCTTATTGTGGGCCAAGAATGATCAGCAGAAGTTTGCTCTAAATCAAGAGTCTTTCCTGACATCTTGACCACTTCAGCAAGACTAACAAAGGCAGGGATAATAGTTGGCATACATGTTTCTTAATAGAACTTATAAAATCCAAGGAAATTAGCAAAGAATCCACAGAAGACAGACAGGTTGTAAATATCCCAAAGGTGGAAAAAGTCTCCATCAGAGGTCAGACCAACTGATACCAAAACCTCTGTCCATGCAGCTCCATGTTTAGTTAGGAAAATAAAATGAGGAAAGCAAGGGCTGGTGAGACAAATACAAGCAGGTCCACCATGGAGACCACGAACAGGTCTCCTAAACGGAAGCTCAAAGCTGACACTGAATAATAATGGACAAATATGCAATAGAGGAAAGTTCTTTGTTGCAGGCATATTCTGCAGCAGCCTACAAGGATTAGTATCATATATTCCCAGAAATGAAGTCCCATGAGTTTTCAAAGAAATGATAAATCCACACAGAAGCAGAAAAAGTTGCCATGAAGAAAAGAATTAAACTAAATCTGCTTAAAAAACATTAAGAGAGCAGTAAATCTAGTCTTACGCAGAGCAACCACCATGTAATGCTGCAAAATAGCACCTAAATTGCCACCCAAGTAAAAAAAAATGCGAAGTGAAGAGGTTGAATTGGTGTTAGCCAACATAGATAAATCAGTTCAGTAATGGATTTGATGCTGACTTAATCTTCATACTTGGCAGTGCCCTGAAAAGCCTGCTCTTTCTGCCTTTCCTTACCTAAATGAAATTAACCTATTCCAGAAAATTAAGAACAATTTATCACTCCACTGAAGGCAGACAGCTTGTTGGATCTGGATCTGTGCTATTCCATCCAAGAAACAAGAAAAACTTTGTAATTAAAAAAAACCCAACAAAACCCACAACTGAAAATGGGAGGATTGTCAAAGCATCACATCTGGAGTCTCCCAGCTCTTTCCTCACACGCGTTCCAGCTGCTCGGCACACTCCAGTACCCAGGTTGTACAAATAACCTTTGGTTTGGAATGAGAGCATTTGGCTCCTGCTGCTACACAATTTGTTCTTCACTACTTTGGAAAATGTAACTTCCAGTGCATCAGTCAAGAAGAAATTTCTGAATTAACAAGATGGGAGCAGAATATTTCACTGTGATTTTCAAGCTCTTATAGTTTCCTGATAAAACTGGAGAGTTATTTTCCAAGAAAGTTTTACATGGAAACACCTTTTCTGAAGATGTCAAAAGCACTACTTGATTCCTCCTCGTAGCACAAAAGAATTAGGGATTTTTTTTTTCTTCAAATCTAATCTTGGAAATGGATGACTTCATTTTTCCCCAACAAGGGTTTCTACTGTAAAACATTACCATCTTGCACTCATTTGAGGACATGCAGTCCTGCCATTGTCCACTCCCTGGAAGGAAACATATAAACACTTTCATCTCAACATTGCAAATGTCTCACGGGTTTGAAAGCCAACAGGGGACAAATCTAAGAGTAAGAACTGAAGGCTCTATTTTCTTCCCATATTAACTGCTCATATTCTGAAATGAAGGCTGAGAAAGAAAATTTGGCTAAAGAATTGGCTGGAGCCAGAATGCTCCATCAAGAAGCAAGCCCTCTCAGGAAGAGCTGCAGTTTGGTGCACGTTTCCTCTGAACCTTTGAGCTCTGCCTGCAGGAAACAACAAAAATAAGATGTATTTTTAACTTTTTCATTCTTGGGTTAGGATGAAACATGTTAAAGAATAATAAGATGATGACATAAGGGTTTTAAGTGAGAAAAAGCTTGAGGAAAACACTACTGGATGCACTATGCACCTGCAGTACTACAACTGAGTGAATTTCCTACTTTCTTGCAGTACTCACAGATGTGACTGCAAAGGCTGGCATCACAGATTAAAGCAGTGGGAACTGATGAGTAATGTGTTCCCTCCTACTGTATTGCCTTCCTGCTGCACAGCCAGCAGGACAATTCCCTCTCTAAGATAAGACTGTATTCAATGAATAGAGAAAAATCAGGAGCAAGGCATGCAAAATGATGCTCAGAACTGCTGCTGGTTCATTTGAAATTCAGAAGCCACCCTCAAGTTCACTCTATGGTGGATGTGACAGCAGGAGCATGGTGCTCCTTCTTCCAGTTCCCATTTCTCTCTCTGTTGTTTTCGTACAGTATTGGGCTGATGGAAGAGCAAAACCAGAAGACAGGTGGTAAGTGAGGAGGAGAACAGACAGAAGGAATGCTGGGGAAGTTGGGGGGTCAGGGCACTGCAAAAAGTGCAGCTTGCTTTCCACTTTTGACACTTTAAAGGAACAATGCAAGACTCGTGTCAGCAGGAGCAGAAAGCTCAGACCTGCCCCTGTGGATATCAGTGCAGAATGACACATCTGTGTTTCATATCATCCATTTAAGCCAGGATTCACACACACTTTCCCTCAAAGATTTCTGTGTCATAGGAAGCCAAAGCCAGTTCTCACTGAATCAGTGTGACCTCTGCAAGAAGTCGCAGGTCTTAAAACACATGCTCTTTCATTTCCCCATAGGCAAAGCTGGAAATGAAAAGGCTCTGTTCCCAACAGGCAGCCCTGAGCCAGGGCAGCATGCTAGCAATGGCGTGGGAAAAAACCCTCTGAGAACAAACCCAAGTTTGCTGCTTCTTGGAGGTGTTTAGTTTGGCACCTTTGGGTACACGATGAGAAAGATGTTTTGTGCCTTACCTCATCACAGTGCATCCTATGGCATGTTCATGGATGATGTGCCCATATCACACACCCAGTAGCTTCAGGCTATGAGAGTACCTTTTTCTTCTCTGTTTACCCTCCCTCTCTTATACATCCTCCTGCAGTGTGCAAAGGGTTTAAAAAGATGATACTGGGATTTAGTGGGACTATGTTATCCATGTACAGAGTTTTATTGTCAAGGAAGGCAAAGCTGGCTCTTCTCTGCATTATGAAGAAAAGGCATTGGGAAAGTAAACAGTTCTGCTGACACTATCCAAAGCCCAGGGAAGGAAAGCCCTACTGCATCAAAGTCTTCTGATCATTTACAGATTTCTTTCCATAGATGTAGTCTTGTGTTTACATCAATTTTTGCAGCTGTGCAACAGTCACACAAACACGGAGAAGATACAAATTTAAAAGCTCCGAAAATGACATGCCTATAATTATGATTAATGTTCATTGCAAATCATCCAAGAACTCTACCAATTCCTAACAGAAGACAAAAGAGAATTGAGAAGTTACCAATATTAGACAAAATCCAGGTTAGAAGCCACAAATATCTACAACTCTGTAGCTCACAACACAGGCAGCCTTTTAGATAATTACACTGATTTCAACTCTGGCACACAAAATCAGGTGAATTATTACCTATCTACACTCATTTCTCAGAGATACAGAGTCACAGAGACCTTAATAGAGGACACCACACAACTTCATCTGGAAAAAAAACCAACAAACACACTCTATCTTCACAAGAGATTGCTGAGGTACTGCTGAAAGGGTGTGGAAATTTTGAAATATCGTTTATGTTGGGAGCATAAATGATCCTCTTAAAAAGAAGAGAATTGGACTACTGCTCCTCACTATGAAAACCATAAAGATATTTGCAAACATAAGCCCCATTATGAGACACATAAATCTACATCTCACAGCCTACAGAACCCTTCATGCCCTCACCATTCCTCCCTTTCATTTCTCTCCCACTCTCTTGCTTTCTTTTCTGTTTTTCAGCACAGGAGAAGGAGAAACAAATATGGTGGCACACCTGATATTGCTGTAGGCAAATCCACTGCTTCTTGGCACTGACAAGTCTCCAGGGTGAATCCTCTCCTTCACCTTTTTTTTGCTACTTGGGACATTCCCAACGGGGCTGATCCTGTTATACTGAAGTGAGCGTGAATGCTCTCACTGCTTCTGTGGCAACAATACTATGAGCAGCACTTCAAAAGACGATCTGGAAGGATGTATTTAACAGGGGTTTGTAGGCAACACTGCAAGTTAAGAAGTTGTTTCTGGTGCTTTTCTATTCTGAAAACTCTGCCTCAACCTATCCCACCCAAGACATGAGCTGTCCTGTTTTCAGGAGTTAGGAGGATAAAGAGCATCAAGCACCACAAAAAACCAGAAACCACAGGAAGTACTTGCTCACAAAGTAACTTCGAATTCTCCCTCTTGATTGGGAACATACTTGTTCCCATCTACAACGAATGAATTCAGTTATTTCCAGTATAACAAACAACAGGCTTCCTCAGAAATGACAGAGTGCAAAGGCAAGGGGTCACAATATATGATGTCTTGGACATGCTGTAGAAAGCTTACAGTTTGTTTGTTCTTCTTTTGCTTCAGTTCCCTGTATTTTCATCTCTCTGTACAAATAACCTCTTGGACTTTCTGAGTGCCACTAGAAGCAAAATGTGTTCAGAAAGACAGGTAAATAAGATCAGTATTTACCACACTGAATTACTCCACAGAGTTCTGTTAAGGTAACACTTTCTCATACCTCATGTAGACTAAAGGGTTGATGAAGGCACTCAGTGTAAGAACAGCCACATCAAAGCAGACCTGAGGGTCATCTGGACCCATGCTCCATTGCCAACAGCTGCCAGAAGGAGCTGTCTCATAAAAAAGTTCAAGGAAATGAGTATTGGGCAACAGGGAGATAATGTGCCTTAAGGGAGCACTCCTCCCTGACACACAGCCAAGTACACCAGAGTCATACATAATATTCATAAAACGTAGCAGCTTCTCCAATAAAAGGTTTGTTTTAAAACACTACTACAGTGAATCTGTAAGAAAATCTTACAAGACAGTTAACACACAAAGCTTTCACTTAAGTTACCTAACTGGAGAAGAATATATGCCAGAAAACATTGGCTGAGGCTAGGCAGGGAGGGAAGATGCTGTGCCTGGCATGAGCTGATGCTATAGGAGTCCATGCTTGAACAGTGGCCAGAAAACATTTAAGACATACTCACAGAAAATGCCTGCTTGCAAATCTGACAGATTTTTACTAGTCTCCCCCAAGAGCAGCCTGCATCATTTAAGCCTAACTACCCAGTTAGCTCAGCCATCTCCAAGAAAGCCATAACCATGCTGTCTGGGTGAGAGCTGCACCGGGCATGAAGCTCCCGCAGGTGACAAACAGCACAACTGGTGAAGAAGCCCCCTCTACTTGGAGACTACATGGTTACCCAGATGACATGTACTCCTTTTCTAAAGTAAAGCCTCCACAATTCATAGAATGATTAATTGTACAAGATATCATACAAGAAAAAAAGGTCACCTCTGTGTTTCCCGCCTAATCCCAGCCAGCCACTTCTCCACGGATGAGCTCTGCATCCTGGAGGCATGGCTACCTATGGGCTGAAGGAACTGCCATCCCGCAGGCAGAGCTGGGAGTGAACACCTGGAGGCCCAGGTCCTCTTCCCAACTGTTTACAGCTGTTAGATACATTCAAAGGCTATTGCTGCACCAAAACCCAATATCTTCATAGGGAAAATGCTGATATTTGGATAGAGTTTTCAGTAGCAAATGACTAAATGAATTAGATAGGTGAATGTGCTTCAGCTTACTTCATCTTCACTTACCTGCATGCAAACATGCAATTTTACCTCATATGCACATTTACATGTCATGTTTCAGCAGTAACAAAGCATTCTGAAAAGCTGGAATCAACTTTCTTCAGTCTGCAGGGAATATTGACTTTTTGTTACAATTCCAAACACCAAAACCCAAATCTGGACATGGGAATTCCCCACAGAAGAGAAATTAAGAGTCAAAGCAATTCTCTTCCTAAAACAATACACACAGCCAAATTTGTAATCTTTCTTTCTCCATTCAGCAGAGGGGAAAGTCCCATACCACAGCACATGTCCATTACTATGGAGAAATTAGAGACTCACATCTAGAGAAGTATAAATCCTGCATTACTAAGTTTTCCTTAGCTGCAAGGGAAAGAAACATTGCCTCCTGGTGATTAAGATTGTAATTATTATTATTAATACTGAAATACTTGAAATTACATTCTCTTTAAATGGGCACTATCACTAGTGCAAGTTAATTTGAACCAATGATTTATTCATGGCTTAATAGCCCTGTTTGTTTCATATGCTTAGCAGATTTTGCTCAGTATATTGTATTACTGGCTGGTTGCTATAAACAGTCCATTTAAATTTATACAGAAGCTTTTGGAAAAGTTCTATTTAGAACCAATATGTGAATTAAAACACTAACTACGTTGATCAGTAGCTACAGGTTTCTTCTAAACTCTTAACATTTACATGTGTGTATTAGGATCTCAAGAAAATTTACAGTTAACTTCTAGTTGAAATTCACTCTCAAACAACTCTTTCTACTTGGACCAATCCTAATATCCAGTCATTTATAAAACCAAGAGGAAATTGGCCAGAGAGCACTGCCAAACAGAGAAATTTCTGCAAATAAATCAGAATCAGGCTTCTCCCATGGTGGTGTTACCAAAACACCTCCAGCCTTGCCAATTATCCTGCAGTACTTCCTCCAATCAGGCACAGTCTGAAAATCACTTGTGGTCTCCTGTGGCCCCTGGTGCGATAACTGTGCCGACAGCAGAGGGAGCATTAAACTCATTGCCCACGGGAAAGTGTGGGGAGTGATACCCATGTTCCTAGAATCCTTGGATGGGCAGGATGTGCTCATTAGCCTTCTGGCAGTCATCCTAGGAGAAGGACAACTCTGATTCCAAACCCGGGCAGATGGAGCTTGTTTAGCCCTGTAAGGCCTTCCATCTAAGAGAAGGACACTCTAATAAAACCTCCGTCCTAAGGACTTTGCTGCCAGCATCCAAGCTTGCTAGGCCCTGGCAGATGAACCTTAGGACTAAAGGGTGGGTCCAGCTCTGCACATGCTGTGTCTCACCTAAAATAAATCCATAGCGCAGGCTCGAGGGTGCTCTCTGCTATCCTCTTTTTATCAGCTCGCTCAGAAAAGGCGCTGATGAGGAGCGTGGGTGGAGCCCTCCCTGGATCTTCGTTCACGAAGCCTAGCTATACATATACTTCCTCCACTTTCTAAAGTTAAAAAGCCTGACTCTGTTGTAAAGCAGGTCTTAAACAAAACCAGCCACAGAAGAAGATAAAACATGTCTTTACCATTTGGCCAGATGTGCTGCTAACAAGAAATGATACACTTTTAACCACTGTGTAATTACAGCCTATTTTTCTTACTGAAACTCTCCCGAAGTTTTAACTTGAAGGTGTTGGACGCTGAGCAAAATCAGACTACACCACTGATGATGAACATAGCTGGATGAGCAGCTCCTCTTGGGTTACTTCATTTGAATTTTTAAATACAGTCTCCAGGAACCAAGTCCAGTTGTTTTGTTCTCCACAGTTGCCACAGCCCTTTATAAGGACCACATGCTGTTCCCTCTCCTAACACTTCCATGTTGCAGTTTCTTAATCAGTCATCATTTTCTGGATAACAGTTCTTATTTGGCTCTTTGGGGAAGGAAACATTCCTAAAAGTAGCATCATAGCCAAGTATGTGTAAAGTTGGCATGAGTAATACCTGCTTCTTATTATACTCCTTTTATCTACTCAGAGCAGGAAATGAAGCCACTTCTAAGTTAAGAGGCACTGCCTGATTTACAGGCTGCACTGTGCAACCCTGCAGGACAGTGGGTTGCATCTATGAGTTTATACAAAATTCTACCCTCTAGTTATCTCTTGCTTTGCTAATTAGATAAGGAATAAGATTGTAGAGGACTGGACCACCAGAGTCTATAAGTATACAGCTTTCCATAGTCTTTCTTGCTCCTCTTCAGAGAAGTTTTCTGAATGGTGTGAAAAATTAGTATCTAAATAAACAGTTGAATTTTATAAAGCCATGAGCTAGAATGATGTATTGGTATCCTCAGATGCAATCATTCTGGTTGACAAGAAGCTTATCATGATCCAGCAGCGTGCATTTGCAGCCCAGAAAGCTAACTCAGAATGAAAGTCATATCAACAAATAAATACTAATTAAATAATTACGAAGTATCACACTCTGGTTCCAATGTGGTTATAATTATAGGTGAGATTATGCATGGAGATCTTCAGAGATTAAGGACAAGGAAGGACAAGACTGACAGAAGAGAGTAAATATTTTCCATGTTATGAAACCCTGCTCATTGGCTTTACATTGTGTCCCAGCGTGAAACTATCTCGGCCCTCTTCCAAGGAGTGTCACAGGAAAGGGGGGATTGAGAGGGTGGCAGTAGAGGTGATCCCAGAAGACAGTGTCCTCATCACAAGGCAAACCCAAGCACTCAAGCACCAGACCTCATGTCACCCTTTCCTTTGAAATCCTGTCCAAATCCATTCACATGCACTAAGGGTTATTTTTCTGCACAATGATTCAGAGCTCAGATCTTAAGCTAGAAGGTTCCAAACTGCTTCACAAAATCATTTTGGACTCATCTTGCTCTGTTTCTGTCTCTTTGCTGCTTGCATATAGATGTGTTTTGTTGCTCACCTAAACTGTCCTAATGCAGATCATTTACTACTGAGAGAGGAAGGGAGGGAAAAGATCAGAACATCTTTAGAAACAGAGGTTCTTGATCTCTTTAGGTATCATTTTGCAGCACTTTCAAGTTCCATATGAGATTGCCTTGTGCTGCTATGAATTTTAGCTGCCTTCTTACTTCTTAAGGTACTCCCAACATACTTCTAGGCAGACACCATTAATCACTGAAAGAATTAATACAGCATGATTATGGGGAAGACAGGGAAATACAAGAGGCATAAGTAACAGATGCATTATCAGACTTGTACATTCTGAATTCATAGAGTTAATATATTTAAGCAATCTATAAATGTTGGAAGCCTTAAGTGTTATGAGAACAATGAATTATAAAACACTTGCTGATAGAGAATGGAAAAGAATTGTGTTCTCTGCGGTGGAGGTTCTGAATGTCAGCTTTCCACAGCTTGGGAAAGCACTTTAGAGTAAAGAAAGAGAAACTAATACAATGCAGGTGAAACTACACCTCCACAGGCAGCTGATCTATAGGTCTCACATCCTACCACCAACAGTACTCAGGAGGAAGCAGTGTTATCCCCGAGACATCTGTTAAAATGCAAACTAGGCATTTCTGACAGAAATAAAGTAAACCTGATGATGGGATGGATGCAAACACATCTTAGCTGCTTCCAGGTACCACAGCTCTAAATCTCCTTGTCTCAGATAGAGAAAGCAGAACACAGTGGGTCTGAGATGTGTTCATCCAGCAGCAGTCCCCTGGGAAGGATGCTCCTGTTACAGTTCACAGCTCATCCCCATGCTGAAGAAATCGCACCTCCCGTTTTCCTTTCCCAACTGTGAAGGATAAGAATAAAAGTTTTCAGGCCCAGTTTGGTGGCAGGGATATCAATAGCATTGGGGTTTATTCCCAGCTGCCCAGCAAGCCAGCACCAGAGCTTTCTAACTATTCACATCCTCCACAACAGGAAATTGAAAACTATTTTTGACAAATATATAGCCACAAAGAACACAAGCAGAAGTGTAAGAAAGGGGCTATATTCAAGCGAAAGCTATTTTCATCTCATTTCAGCTGAGTAACATTTTAACTTCATGTTGTCCTTTTACCAACTTTGCAGGGAACTTCCACTCCAGTTTTCCCTGTTGCTATTCCTGTGCCACTTCAGGCCACCCCAGCAGATACCTCTCCTGCTTTAAAGTCAGCACCAGTCAGAAGGACAAAAGCTGCAAAATCAGAAGTCTTTTATGTTGTATCTTTTTAGTATGATTGAGAAGTGCAAGTGATACAGCAGAGACAGACTTGTCCTGGGACCAGCACCCATTCTAACTGCATTAGTATTAGAGTTACTAGAATTAAAATGCCAACACTCAAGACCCACAGGAAACCACCTGTTCCTCTAGTGCAAAGGGAACAGTTATGCTCTGCTAGCAGCACTGCAGCCAGGATGCCACAACGAAGGCAGCTGTGCCACCAGTTACTTATGGTGTTTATTGGACTGCCAATTTGAATGCCACCCAATTACTTTAAACAGGATTCAGCACACACTGAGAACCTTGCTTTGAGGAAAGTCCAAAAGTTCAGACAGACCAATCAGAACAAAAAGGGACACTGAGTTTCCAAAGATAGAAGTGCAATATGTTGAGTGTATCACCTTTTGTTCCCAATAACATGTGCCAAGTAAGCTCTGTAGCTCCAGGCACCCATCCACACTGGCATCCTCACCCTGCAGTCAGTAACCAAATGCATTCAGATGTCCTGGACACCCCACCTTTCCCTTCCCTTCCCTGTTTCCCCAGTGAAGAAGCAGTCTCAGCAGAATTAGAGAAGCAAGGGTATGTGGAAGGACGTGCACAAAATTAATGCTTTGCAAGAATTGGCTTCTCTGTCTCTTCAAAAAAAAAGAAGTGCTTTTCTTAGGTGACACAGTACAGAATAACCAGTCAGCTTTCTATTTCAGAAAGAACTTGTCTTAGATGTCCATGGCAGAAAGCTAATCCAAAATGTTGCTCATATTCATTGACATGCTGTATCCTTCCACCCACTTTGGAGGGGATTTTACTACAGCTAAGGCCAGCCTGTGGCTACAGGCTTGGCCCAACAACTTCCCAGCTTTGCAGTAAGCGAGAGACAGACACAGGAGTATCACTCATGTCCTACAGACTTACAGCAACAAGCACAGGACCACAATGCACAACAATTTTGCAGCAACAGCCACCCTCCCCTTAACACCAAAACTACTTTCATGCCAGCCACCTCTCTGCCAACTTTTATCTTCTGTGAGTACAAACCATTAAAACCTCATAAGCAAACCTCAGCAGTGAGATATCTACACACAGGTGCACGCCCATCAACCAAGTATCCCACATCCATATTAAACCATAAGGTAATACCTACTTTGGGGATGGTCCATTCCAAAGTAGCATCCACCATAAATCAGGGAGAGGCCTGACACATTCATGTCACCTCTGCAGGAGGCAGGGCAGTGGTGGCACGCTGTGCAGCAGCATCCTCATGGGAGAAGCTTCTGCCCACATTTTATGAACACTATAGGTGCTGGAAAAAGGGAAATCACAATTTGTCATCTGAGATTCCTCTTCATAAGACAGTTCTGTTGATTGCTAAGAACTGAAATGAATTTTAAAACAGAGAAGAGGAAAACAGAAGGGTTGATTACAAACCAGGATCACATTCCAGGAAAAAAAAAGTGTCAGAGTTTGATCATTTGTCTTTATTCTGCATAGGAGGAAAAGTGCAAGTAGGAAAAGAATTCAACTTTTGTTGCAAATGGAAAAACAGTTTCAAAGGTAAGGAAAAACTGTGGAAGATTAGTTCATCAAAGTAATGTGAACAGTCCAGCAGCTGCAATTAGTTTGGTGGAGCTAATGATCAATCAAAGAAATCCAGCCTCCCAGGAGAAATCTGTCCCAAAAAAGGAAACTGCAGCTAAAATATCATTAACAGCCTGCCACAAGAAGGTTGAAACAGTCTAGCTCCTTGTAAACCTTGTTTGCTGCTTGCTCACTGCTCTGTTTCCATATCTGTATAATTTATTCCAAAGCAGATTTATTATTTTAAAGACTCCACAGAGAAGGTTGTGTGTCTGCTAAGGGACACAATGCCAGTGTTCATCCAGGGGTTATTTCTTGCTCCCACACCAATCTCAAAGGCTTTGTCTAGCCCACAATTCAGCAAAAATGTTAATTAATGGCTTCTAATGGTACATCCACACTGGGAAGGCTTCTCTCATTATCTCATTAGTCTAATGTCCCAATTAGGCAGGGCAAGGCAGTTTTACTCCTTCATTGCCTTGCACAGGAAACCCTGGTTTTCCCATCTCAGTCTTCCTCCAAGCTTTCAGTCTGTGTCAGGAACTGGAAAAGGTGTTTACTATGCTTGAGATAAAGTTAACACACCTTATGTCTCTGTCCTCATGGCACCATTGGCCAGACTCTTCCTGAATTTCAGCTCTGACCTCTTCCCCAATCACAGAGAAAAGCTGCAGGTTAGGCCTGGAGTTGCTGTAAGGATATGCTGCTTCATTGGTCTGGGAAATCAATTGCAGGGCCTAGGATTTGCTTTTATTTGGGCTGGCTCATCTCAGCTCTTGAGAGAAGACAACAGGCCAGTGTCAAGAGGTCTCCACCACCTTCCCAGCTCCCCTACAACTCAGGCAACTTCCAAAGAGTTCTAGTGCATCTCAAAGAAAAGGATGAGGCAGGAGGACCTTGACATGTAGAGAGTGGACATCAGTCTCTATAGGTGCAGACACCTGGAAAAGGCATAGTCATAGAGGAAGTCTACTCAACAGCTCCCCAGAGTGCCTCTCTAGCAGTGTCAACACAGAGATATGACCCAGGAAACTTTGGTGAAAAGCTGCAGCTAGTGAATGGCACAATGCAGAGCTGTTGTTCTCAGACAGCACAGGGCAGAGCTACCAACACAGGCTATCGTTCTCCCCTTCTATTTGAAAGAAATTACTTGTATGAACCTTGGCTTTGGAGTACCTGCATGGCAACACCAGCAGATAAACATTTCCATGGAATACCACAGAGTTCTGAAAGAAATACATTGAAGTTATTATCACAATATTATTATATCTAGGAGTGAATATTTTGAATATGGTATAAGCCGTTTTCCTATGAACCAGCCAAGAACAACACTAGGTTTTTCTTGGAAACCAACAGCAGCACAGAAATGGTGCCACCGTGCTGCCACCCTGCCTCACAGTTCCCTCAGGGACACAAGCAGGAGCCCCACATGCCTCCTTGGATGTCCCAACCCTTTCCTCCTCATCACTGTACCTTAAAACAGAGCTCCCATCAGCTCTTCCCTTGCCTGATGCACAGACAAGGCCTGATCCCTCCTGCCTACGCTGGTGTGACTCGAGTTCCCCTCAAGGCCAGGGACTCTCCATTGGCCCAAAAAACCCTAAAGCTGAATGCTGATGAATACATTGGGAGGGAAAATGCAGAATACTAAAAAGGCCAGAAAGAAGTATTTCAGCAGCCTGCAATGGGATTCCATGCCAAATAGGAAGTGGGAGGACACTGAGATCTGGATGGTTTCTGCCATTGAAACTGGACCTCTGTCCTCTGCAGCCATCAGAGCATTTGTCAGCATCACACCTGAAGGTGACACTGGGGATTGTCAAACAAAGCAACATCTGAGGTCTCTCAGCAAAAGACATCAAGTGGACAGTCTCAGAAGACAAGGAATGACTGGTCCTCAATCCAGCTTTTGGGAATACAAACAGTTAAAATATGTGAAAGCTACATCACGGGTTTCCTTCTACATCTTCCACAAAAAACAGTCCCATTGGAACTGAAGGTGTCAGGGACAGGAGTGTCCTGGGACTGTGGCACAACCTTTCCCTTGCCAAGCAGCCCAAAGGACAGTCTTGTCCTCCACCCTTGCTCTCTGCTGTGGGATGGACTTGGAAGGGATTAAACTTCCTGCACAAAGAAAAAAAAATAAAATGCAATTAAAAGGGGGGGGGAGCATACAAAAACCATCTCAGAATTCATTTCCATTTTATTTATAGGCCATCATGTGACAGTTCTCTTTGTAAGCCTTTTAATTAATCACTCCACAAATCACATAGGGAACAGCAACTTGGAGCACGCATGCCCACCTTCCTTCTTCCAAAACACGTTCTAGCTTGTGCTGAAGGACTGTCTGCAAAGTAATCAAATATTTGCTATTATCTAAGGCAGTATTTGGCTCTCCAAACCTTTCAGGAACATCAAGTCCTGGGGCAATAATCCTCTTTGGGGCTGAAAGGAAAAAAAAAAAAGCCTTTGCTAGAGACAAGGATGGGCAGAGGGGTTTGGAAAGATTCAGAGAGGGACCAAGGGATCTCAGCACCAGGCTGAACCTGGCTTGCTAACTCATTGTGAGGTCCATAGGGTGGCCACAAGGGCAGGGGCTTATTTGGTGTTACAAAGCACAGATCTTACTAATCAGAGGATTTTTGTCTCAACTAATTTGAGGGTAACTGTAGAGACCTGTTTTTTGTAACAAAATTTCTGCCCAACATTTTGCAAAGACAAATTTTCCTCAGTCCAGAAATACCAGAATTACTGTATCTAGGGGAAACCTGATTCATTTCTCTCAAATCATGTATTTATCATATAATCACTTGCTTGACCACATACCATCTGGCTATGCAATCATCAGTACACCTGAAGCACTGCTGACTTACCAAGTGACTAACAGTATTTTAACTCCATTCCCCAGCTATACTTCCACAACTTACAGTGCTGTGCTCAAGTCCTGCTCCACATAGGGGTTGTCCTGAAAACCAACATGTCAGAGCAAGAGGATGTGCTGGATTTGACTGGGATAGAGTTTGTTTTTTCCATATTAGCTATTATGGGGCTATGGTTTGGATTTGTGCTGGTAACAGCATTGATTACACAGGGATGCTTTCAGTACAGCTGAATAGCACTTACACAGGGTCAAAGCCTTTTCTCTCACACCACCCCACCAGCAAGCAGGGTGGGGATGCACAAGGAGCTGGGAGCAGACAAAGCTGGGACAGCTGACCCAAACTGACCAAAAGGATATTCTGTACCATATGACATCATGCTCAGCAATATAAAAACCGGGGGAAGGAGGAGGATGGCAAGAAGTGATGATATTTGTCTTCCCAAGTCACTGTGACAGGAGAGTAGAGATTTCTGCTGGAAGTTGTGCAAAGTTTCACAAAGGGGCTCCTGAGAGCCAGTGCTCCTAAAAATACTCCCATCTACATGAAGTGTAAAGGAGGGAAATTTTCCTGAAAAAAAAAAAAAAAAAAAAAAAAAAAAAAATCAAAAATTCATGGCTTTGACCTCACACAGTTGATGAGATTGAATTCCCTTGGGATGCCCTATGGAGCTATATGGAGGACCAATTTAGAAATATTTCTGAAGCTACTGCATTCCAAAAAAACCTCATGAGCTGCTTGTGCCTGAGTGAGCTACTGCTTCCTCCAGAGCTCTTGGAGCACAGCACGGGAGCCACACAGGACAGGGCTGTGAACTCTGCTCCAAGCAGGACAGCAGCTCTGAGCCTCCTCCTCAGCACTCTGGCCACCTCGTTGTTCCTACAGCCCAGAAGGAGCCCAGTACAGCACTGCTGGCAGGAGAGATGGGTGGGAACCTGACCTGAACCCACACCAAAGCTGGAGCACATGAAAGTTATGCTGTTAGAGATCTCTCTGACTCAGCTCTGCCATGGAGCTATACCCTGCAGCTGTGACATGGGCCAAGCAAGGCATCATTTATCTGTGTCTCACCATGCAAATCATCTGCTAGGAAAAAACAGGTTGAGGCTGTTCTTCACACTGCTATTAGACTTAAAGCTCATGCTTTACCTTAATCCAAATTAATTTCTTCACAGGTTTTATCCCACTGTCACTCCTGCTTCTCCCACCTCCTGCAGCCAGTGGCCTTGCTCCAGCACTCACCTGCAGAGCCACAGAATGCTGCAGACGAGGGATGCAGGGAGGGACTGACACATCCCCACCAGCACGCCTCCTCCACAGCTCCTGAAGCCCACTGTGTGCACTCAGGCACACCTCCACTGCCCACACAACAGACCACTTCCAGCAACTTCTCTGCACCAATCACACAGCCCATGCAACCACCATGCCAAGCCTCAGCCAGGCTTTTCTGGAGCAGCCCTGTTGCTGCAGTTAACATTCCTACAGCTGATGGCACAGGGAGCATCCTTGGCACGCAGCTTGCTATGGCAAATTCATCACCGCCCAACGGAGTGAGTCAATAAGGAAGCTGAGAGCAAATACTGTCACATTATTTCCCCACCAACAGCAGAGAAGCAACAATGAGATCATTTGTCAGCAGCTCGCTCATTTGATGTCACAGGAACCCATCTCTGTTGAGGAGCAAGGTGGTGCCCAGTGTCACCCTTCCATGTTAGAGGACCCAGGGAGTCAGGAAGCAGGTGAAGCTCCAGGGCCCCCTAGAGTCCCAGCAACTTTTAGTTTCATCAACAAACAGCACTTTTCCCCCAACAGAGCACATCAGAAAGCCAAGACACCTCCTGCAGAGTGTCCCTGATGTTTCAGAGGGTCAGAGGCTGGGCACATCAGAAGCACTGATGGGAGTTTGCTACAGATAAATGAATCAGCAGCACAGAGGAGCAGCTCCTGAAGCATCTACCCGCAATGTACAGAAAGAAAAGATGCAATTTCAGGCTTGTGGCAGATGCTGGAGGGTTTGTGGTGCTAAAAAAAAAAAAGAAAGAATTTAAGAAAATTTAAAAATAAATAATCTCAGCACACCTACATATAACAGAGAGCTTTCTAGGATGAGGAAATCCTGCAGTAGCTGGAAGAAAACCACTCACAGCTCTCCACTGCATTTGAGATAAGGAATCAGAACATGGTCCAATACAACTTCCCTAAAAGGTCAGTATCCCAAAACTAGAAACAGACACAAAAATAACCAAGAGAAAACACCTAAATATAAGCAAATGTGACAATGCTTATTGGGAGATATTTAAAGATGCCTTAGTAGAGCCCTCCTTCCCTCCTCCCTCCCCCAAAAAGCAGTATTATAAGCAAAAAAAGTTTATTTGGTTTAAAACATCCAAATTAAAAAATAAAGAATGCAATAAACAGAAAATCCACTATTAAATTAGTAGCTGGAAAACATTTTCTAAAGAAAGCTAAAAGATATCATAAAAACTTAATGGCAATAGGTATATCAGGGAAAAAAGCAACAATATCAATACAATAGGCTTGATAAGGTACAGTAAAATAACCCTGATACAGAAGATGTAGAAAGTGTAAGCATTACTCTATCTTCGCAGATAAGGTTGCCTTATATCTCCGCTATAAAAAAACTCTCTGAGAAGCAAGCTGGGATGATGATAACTGCCTGCTAACCATTTTTCACATCTGTAACTATAAAACCTGCATGTCAAAGTGTATGAAGGAGCTCAGAAAATCCCTAACACTGACTTTAAAAAAAAATAAATTAAAAGAAACATGTCCCAGGCCAGCCAGGAAGTTCCAAAGGTCTTGGAACAATAAATAAAAAAACTCCACTCAAGCAAACAAAAACTTAGTGTTGAGCCAATATTTTCAGAGGGCAAACAGCCTGACCTGGGAAGTGCGGGCTGGTTACCCTGCCTGCAGTCCCCAGCAGAGGAATGGCCAGTGTTTGGAGCTGGAAACACAATTAGTGCTAGTCAACACAGTTTTCTGGTCAGAGGGCTTGTCAAACTGATCTAGTATTTCTTCTAAGAGTACGCATTTGGCTGACAAAGGTAACTGTGTTGACATAATACAGGCAGACTTGTGTGTGACACTTGCCTTTGGCCAGTGTGACAGTCTAAGAACAAAATCCCCAGTGCTATGCAAACATCAGTGTACATTGGATACCCAGAGGATTAAAAGGCAGTTGAGCCCAGAGACCTCATTAGAGTTACACCTGCCCTTCCTGCCCCCAAAGGGCTTTTGGCTCCCTGGAGAGACCGTGTTTCCATGAGGGAAAAGAGCGCACAAGGCAGCAGAAACCACCTAGGCAGGTGCTCTAGGCAGCACTGGTGAGGGATGCGAGCTCTCAGGAAATGCACATTTTGGCTGCATGCCTAAATTTGCAGCAAGTTCAGGAGAGCTGGAGAAGGGTGTTTCCAGAGCTTCTGTCAAGAGAGCAGACTAGTCACTGAACAACAGTGGCTGGGTTTAGCGCAGATTTTCACTATCAGGACTCGCAAATTAAAAGCTGTAGGTTCAGCCATGCCAGTAGCCTTCGGTGGGTCGTATTCCTGCATGTGCCATGGAACACATGGCTTACTCATTTCCTACATGGGTCCTAATCTGTGCTCAGCACCCTGAGGACCTTCCAGGAACAATACAGGACACACCAACACTCATCTGACATACGTTCCCCCTTCCCAAGGGGAAAGAAGAGTGGGTTGATTTCTCCTGGAAAGTTTTAGAGGTTAGGTCCTCTGCTTTTAAACTCCACCAGTGCAGGGATAGCAGGTGGCCAGGTTTGTGAAGGCTTTCAGCTGCCAAAAAAGTTCACCCCTTCTCATCCACCTCCCATACAGACACAGACATCTCTCCTGCCAGGGAAGAATTATTCGCCACACTCTTCACCCTCAGCCATCTAAATGTCCTACACCGCAGACATATGGACCAAAGTCTGGAACTTTGTTTGAAGCTATCAGACCATATGAGCAGCTCTGAGCATTCAGGTTGCTGGCCATTACTGTAGGAAAGCTTAAAACCAGCAGTTCTCCAGCATGACTAACCAGACTACCAAGTGTAGATATGAACTATCCACCACAGAGGAAGCCAGAGGCTTTCAGTGAGTCCAGACTTCCTTTGTCCACAGGCACTACTCACCTCCTGTAGTTCATCTCTGGGCAACTGCCGATGTCCTCCAGATGGTTGACCACACCTTGTGATGCCCTGCTTGACAGCCACACTCATACTCTCTGTGCATTGTAGCTACAGGTTCCACAGAGGAGCTGAAGCATGCCAAGTACTGAACGGAGATCCAAGGGATATGAACCAAAATCCCCATCCCCATACAAGTGATCACCCATGACAGCTACTGAACCAGTGCCAGTTTCACATCCCAGACTCAATCCAGCTTATCCTGGCAATACAGTTTTAGCTCCAGCTGGACAACATTCTAACTAGGCTCTTACTAGCATTCCTGCGAGCTTGCTCCAGAAACAGAGGGCTTGGTGCTTCCAGGATTTGGCAAGAGTTGACACATTCACAATGGGTGCCCATTTCATTTACTGGACTGGCTTAGGGTAGGTTTGAAGATTAGCAGAGGAAGTCTTTGTCCAAAGGACTTCAACCTAGCTCCTGCACTCCAGCTGAGCCCCTTTTATTTGTGGTGTTGCTCACGTGTCAGGACAAGCATGAACTGAGCCAAGTTCACTGACTTCTTGTTCTGCATACAGCCTGTTTTCATCCCAACATGGACAGACACAGGATATTGTCTAAACATCCTAAATGCACCTGATCTCAGCAAAACAAGGTAACAGTAAGATGCTGGTTAGACCTGAACTTCAGACCATCACCGTCAGCCTGACCACCTCACTTTCCTAATGCTTAACCCCTCTAACAACTTGGCAAAGGTATTCCCATCTTAGGCTGTTGACTGCAGGAGGAACAACGCTCAGGTCAACAAAGCAGGGCAGGTTTCTCAACATCTACCACCGCTTTGAAGCATGTAATACTGAATTCCCCATTAGTCATGCTGAAGTCCTGTGTGCAGAACCTCTCTTCAGACCAGGAAGGTTAAGTAATATTTTACTTGTACATCCTGATAGATTATATGTAGAGTAGACAACAGGCTACTGACAGGGATTAAGATGTGGAAAATACCTTCACGGTCACTTCAAGGGAAAGCTGTTCTTTCTGACTTTCACAGAAACTTTAACTCACAGCAGAGGCAGTCAAGACATGAAATGCAGTCAAGTGATTAACAATCTGACTGGTGATAAGAGCAGTTAAACAGTTTCAAATCTGCTTGCTGCCCAACCCAGTCAGATAAAATAAAATACTAGTTATTTTGGGGAGAAGGGAAGGGTGTCTCTATTTTTCTCTCCCCGAACCACTGACCACAAGCTCACCATGCTCACATTTGAAAGCAAAGCTTAAGAGATTGGAAAACACCCATCCCAACTATATTCAAATTCTCATAAACCTAGTACAGCATATTTGCATATTGTGGATACTACAGGTTGCCTTTCGAGTACCAGTTAGAAAGCAAGTCACTAGTCGAGGTCATAGCATCCAGTGCCTGCCCAAAGCAATGGCCATTTGTCTGCTATCAAAACCAAACATTAAAGGCACAGGGGGGAAAACTGTTCTGTCAGTCTTACCCATCAGCTACTTTTACCAAACTGTGCTGAGTTACTCCTTACTCACAGAAGACAGAGAGAGATCACCATCATCAGAATATTTACAGCTATCTCTTATGCATTATAACCACTGGAAATATTTCATTAAAATCACTTTACAAGATCATTTACCTCTTCCACTGTAAAAGCAGACAGTGGTATAGTCCTTAGCAAAACATACTCTATGGTACAATTCAAGCAGCACTACTTGAAAGGACCTAGAGAGCTATTTATATCCAGTGCTATTTCTTCGCTAAAAATTATATCCAGTGTTATTTCTTTGCTAAAATAGCAAGCGTTTGAAGGCAAAATCCAAAACAAAACAAAAAAACACTCTAAAAAAAATACAGCCTTCTTAAAAATGCTTAATGTCAACATCAACAATGTTCCTAGATTAATTCCATAGGGAGGTCAATACATAAAGTTCCAAAGCAGATTTTCAAATTATGCATAGAAAAAAACATGAAAAATCTTCACTCTGCTCTCAGTTGGTCATTGAAAGCACAGCAGCTTTAAGATGAAAATGCTAAAACACATGCAAGGCTGGGACTGGGACACAAGAGCAAGCGTTCAGCGTTGCTTTTAGGTGGGTCTTAAAAACATGAGCAGTCTTCCTCTGCACCTGGCACTGGCCCGTGGGTTTTCCTTACCATCGTCGGCTTTCCTCGCTCTTTCCCAGCACGCCTCCGGCTGAAGGAACGCAGCTTTTACCTGAGTCGCGACGTGAGTTCGGGCTCCTCGGTTTGCAGCTCTCTCGGGGAGACACAAGTTCCCAGAAGTTGGAGGACAGAAGCGGCGGTACGGGACAGACAGCGAGGCGGGAACCCCGTGGGTAACTCGGGTCACCGGAGAGAAGAGACGAGCGGGTGCTCCTCTGGCTCGTCGGCAGCTCGCCACCCCTTCCCCCGGGGCGGCGCGGCTCCCGCCGCTCCCGGGGCAGCGATGCCCGTTATCGCTCCGGCGATAAGGCTTGGGGGGGCGGGAGGGAGGCTTTGCTCCTGTCCGTTGCTGTCGCCCGCCGACCCCCGCGGCCTCCCACCCCGCCAAGAACAGGAAGCGCTGCCGTGTGGGGNGGGGCGGGGCGGGGGGCGGGAGGGGGCTGCCCGGTGCGCGGCGCGGGGCATCCGCAGCGATCTCAGGTCCGTTGGCGCCACCGCGCGGCGGCGGAGAACACCGGGACGGGGCGGAGCGGGGCGCGGCGCGAACAGTAGCGGGGAGCAGGTGTGAGCCGTGCACGGAGGTGTGCGGGGCTCAGCCCGGGATAAGTCCTCCCTGCCTGCTCTGAAGGGCCCTAAAGCGCTCCTCTCCCTCGCAGCTGGCCGCAGCCGCTGCGCTGAAGGGAAAACCGAGTCAAGGTGGAGGATGAGTCTTTGTCCAAAAAGAAGATCAAGGGTAGTGGCTTCAGGTCATACAACCTCCGCCGGCATGGAGTGGTGCGTTAAGGAGGCACTCAAACTAGGACACTGTCCCACAGGTGTCATAGAATCGTTGAGGGTGGAAAAGACCTTTAAGATCATCAATTCTGTTAACCCAGCACTTCCAGGTCACCACTAAACCCTGTCCCTTACCACCACATCTATACTTCTTTTAAATACCACCAGGGATGGTGATTCCACCACTTCCCTTGGCAACCTGTTCCAGGCCTTGACAACCCTTTCAGCAAAGAAATTTTTCCTAATGTCCAACTTAAATTTTCCCTGGTGCAACTTGAGCCCATTTCTTCTTGTCTCATCACTTGTTATGTGGGAGAAGAGACTGACACCCCCCCCCACCTCACCCCAACCTCCTTTCAGGTAGCTGTAGAGAGAGAAAAGGTCCCCCCTCAGCAATTATGTCTGAACAAACTGATTTGCTCTCATTTTAATGCTTTTTACTGATTCTAGTGTGTGAAATGCAGAAGTCTCAGCGGTAATTTCAGCTTCAGCAGCCTACTTCTGTGCTTCTCAGCTGCAGGAAAGCAGCACACAGCTGCTTAAGGGATGCCCACCTTCCTCAGCCCAGCCTCGAGACTGAATCTTCAGGCACCTTTTGTACTTTACTCCACACAAGCACGAGCAAGAAGAGACCAAGCCCCTGTGGTCAGATTGTGGCCACAATACCCAACCACACAAATTCTCAGCTTTATTTAAAAAAATAAACTCAGAAAAATAGGGTTTATGGGCTGTGGAGCTCAATCCTGATGCTGTACTAGGGCCTGTAGGGCCTAGGTGTGGGCTGGAGAGCGGGCTGGAGCGCGCCAAGGCTGCCCCATGGCACATCCCCTGGCTTTGGCCTGAAGCCACTTCTCTGTGTGCAGGTCCAAGTGGCTGAGCTAACATAAAGCCTGTGCCACAGCCTAGCCTCAGGGTTTTACAACTGCCTGGTTCAGCAAGTCAGTAAGGAAGCTAAAAGCAAACACTCTGATGGCTTATTCCCCACCAGCAGTGCACAGTGAGGCACAGTGGAAGTGGGCAGCAAACAGAGCCTGGCCCAGCCTTGTGGCACAGACTCAAGGCCAGACCTGTATCTGCACTCAAGCCTTGGCTCAGCCAAGCTGCTTTAAGCAGCTTTTTACCCTTGTCCCATGACTGGAGAGCACTCAGTGTGGAAACAAAAATGGAGATTTTTTTTAAGATAATGATCAAAATCATGCATTTTCAAGCTATCAAACAATGCACTTAGGCTTGAGGTTTGGTTTCTTTGGGCTTCTTGGTTGGACACTCTGCACAATTTTGAAGGTATTTTCCCTGTGTCAACCCAACAATTTTGTTCTCAGACTTTAAGCTGATCTACATTCAGAACTTACCTGCAGAACAGGAGCAGGAGCAACTCACACAGACACATCCTTTCAGCACCATTCATCTTCATGCTGCTCTGCTCTAGCATCTGTTGCGCCATATTTAAGACATTCTCAGATGTATGTCAGGTGCAGAGAACTGGGATGTGACTTCAGAGGACCTAGTTTGAAACTAATGAAGGTGGCATTTGTAGTCAAGGAAAAGGCTGCCTTTCCAAGCGCTTTGCTGCAAGATATGTGCAACATTATCACATCTCTCCCAGCTCTGGAGGCTTTCAAGATCCCCAGCAAACCTGCATCCAGAACCATCATCTTCTGCTAGCACTAAACCTGCTAGTGTTTTCTCAGCTCCTTCCATCATGGAGGCCACCAAGCTGGGAAGTCCCACAGAGACTAGGTTTTGCCTAGTGGTAGCAAACAGTAGTTGATTGCTGAATAATGGGAAGAGTATAAATACAAATTCTGCTGAACCTCACTGACCTTCACCAGCTACATGGCAGCAGTGGTTGTGCTCGTGCTGTTCCAGACAAGAGCACCGATGGGAGCCCCAGAGCTGCCCAGTGTAGATTTTGGCCTCCATTATACTTGAAAAAAACCCACTTGCTAGCACAGCAGTGTGAGGTAAAAAGGGTCATATTTTATGAAACTGCTATAACTGGAAAAACACAAAAAGGGCTTTTCATCTGGTAACTTCTTTTGGTGCATAATTTATACCTGCAAAAAGCAGTATTTTTCCATGGCCCAGTGTGACTGCCCTAGATGGGAAGGTCTGCATAGCTCTGCCAGGCATGTGTGCATCTGCATAGTTATAGAAACTAATCTCTCATAAGACACTGAGAAGAAATTATGATAGATGTAGTGAGCAACTGTTTTCATCAGTGGAGTGATTTAGATGAATGATTTTCAGGCTGTTTCCTCCCACCTTCCTGCTAAATGGGCTCTTCACTGCTTCAATTAAGAAAAGGCTAACACTCTAGGAAGCAGTGGCAAGGGGGGAAAAAATGAAGGTAGAGGTATCAATAAGACCTTTTTAATTACACTGTACTGGAACCTCTAATGTAAATCATACTGAAATGAAAATATCAGTGTGTTAGAGAAATTTAGGCTCATTTGGTTGTGCAAGGATCATGAATGTAATCACAGGAGAAGGCAACAGAATTGGGGTCAGAAACCAGAGCCCTTCAGAACCCAAACCACACCAGAGAGGTTATGTACATGTACACAAACATGAACACCAAGCAGAATGCAATCAGTGCAAAATATCCAAGCACTGTAAAAGCTTTCCAAACACTTCTTTTGCAGAAGTGTAATAGCTTTGCTAACAGTGAGGCTTAGAGGGGCAGCATCTGCCACTCTCCTGCCGTGCTCCTCGCAGCTGAGTGCCAAACTCCTCCAGTGGAACGGAACATCCCCTTCCTTGATCCTACCTACCAAAGCATACGTCTTAGTAAGAGTTAATCCAGGTATGCTATAACAAACGAAAGCCTGCATAATTGAAAAACAGCTGAGGCATTAATCTTCCTTCTCACTACCTTGAGTCCTCTTTAAAAAGATTATTTTGTCTTCAGAGACAGCTTTAATGCTACTTAATGAATCACTTATAAATGAAGGATTTCTCCCCCACACCCCCAAACAGGGACAGACCAACTACTACACTGATTTTGTCAAAGAGACAATTAACTTTGTCAAATATGCAAATATAATGGCTGTTCTCCACAAATACTACTAGAGTGAATTCAGCATATTTAAGGCCAATTTGTCTTGTAATTTTGATTGAGCCTGCTTAGTGATAGACATACTCATTCCCTTTAGCCAGATCTAGGGAACTCTTCCTGCTTACCAAAGTAATTAGTGGCCCCCTGAACACTCCCAGGAAGAGGTACATAAGCACTAGATAAGGAATACCAGGCTGGGAAATTCAGAATCCTAATATAAGCACAAGTTGTATGAGGAACAGCTAAGGGATCTAACATTGTTTAGTCTGGAGAAGAGGAAGCTCAGGAGAGAACTTCTTGCTCTCTACAACTGGCTGAAAGGAGGCTGTAGTGAGGTGGGGGTTGGTCTCTTCTCCCAAACAGCGAATGACAGGACAAGAGCAAACGGCTTCCACTTGCACCAGGTGAGGTTTAGATTGGACATTAGGAAAAATTTCTTCATTGAAAGAGTTGTCAAGCCCTGGAGCAGGCTGCCTAGGAAGTGGTGGAGTCACCATCCTGGAGGTATTTAAAATACACATAGACATGGTGTTTAGGGACATGGTTTAGGGTGGACTTGACAGTGCTGAGTTAATGGTTGGACTCAATGATCTTAAAGGTCCTTTTGAATCTAAATAATTCTATGATTCTCTGTTCTCCAGATCCACACGTGCAGCACAAAGATGCCAAATGAAGCTGAATTCCTCCCATCTCACCACATCAGCCTGGCTAAGAATTTGTTTCTTTCCATTAAGAACAACAGGCAATAAAAGTTGTAATTTCTCAACTAGGGGACTTTTGACTCAAGCAATGGCCTTTGGGAGAGACACACAAGCAGATGCATAAATGGGACTAATAAATTCTTTGCCATGTAGGCTGCTCCCACATTGTTTAGCCCCAGATGAGAAGAGGGGAGCCTGGCAGGGCTGCTCCTGGTGATGGGCAGAGTAGGTTTTCTCCATGCCTGAGCAGACCAGGCGAGGGTTTAGAGGTCTCTCGTGCCTCCCATAGTGATACCAGCAGCCTGCAGTGCTTTAACACCACCAGGCCACGATGCTCCTGGAGAGCTTCAGCACATGCCTTCCAAGCACAGTCTGTTTTTCTTGTTTAAGATTCTGGTCTAGACACCAGACAATGGAGGTTCATTCCTTGGCACAGTCTTCGGCTCGTTGAGCTGACAAACAGCTAAAATAAGCCATTTAGTCCCTCTATACCCTATGGCCATTATCTTCAAAATAAGGACCAATATACCTTTTTTTCTCCCCTCCTTGTCTCAATAGTGCCCTTAAATCCAGCACGTGACCAGAAAGCAGAGTTATTTCCAAACCACTGCCAGAAGATGAATCACCATTATCCACCCACAACACTCTAGCCAAACACACACAGCAGTTGTTCCTCTCTCCCAACCTTTTTTCTTGTCCAGTTGGACTATGCAGCTATTCACTGCAGAGGCAACACAGCTGTAGTGTGCTTGGTGTAAGAGAATCCTAGTCCTGGGAAAAAAGCACTAGTTGCTTTGGCAATGAAGAGATGAACACAGCAGCTTGCCCTGAGCTGCCACTGCAGGAGAGATCAACAAACAAGCAGCTCTATTTATGCCATCCTGCTTGCGCAGAAACTCCAGACAAACTAATAACCTCGTGTTCAGCCACTTCCCCTCTTTGTCCATGAAGCAGCAGCCTCACGCAGAGCACACAGCTCACTCACCCAGAATAGGCTTTTTTTTGTCAATTGCTGAAAAAGCCATGGACACAGGCCTGTTCATTCAGCTCAACTGCTTAACACTGCCATCGAAATAAAAAGGGGAAAGAAGGAAAACTTTGTATTCCTTTCGTACCCTGAATATTAAGTGACACCATCAATGTTGCCTTGGGATGCAACATCAAACCACTTCCTTTGCTCCGAGATGGGATTTCAGAAGAATGACTTTGAGGCTGACTTGCTATTTCAAATCTCCCATTTTTTTCCCCATCTCAAACTCAAGGACACAACATGAATGAAATCAGAATTAAGTCTCGTTACAAACAAGCAAGGGGGATGACCTAGATTCACTTTGCCTCTCAGAAGGAAGTGATGGCAAAAGTTTAAAACCCACCATTTGGGGCTGTCAGCTGAGGCACATTTGGGTTAAAGTTTGTTGCGATCAAATTGTACTTTCCAAAAAGGCTTTCACTAGTGGAATGATTTGTATGGCAGCAGCTGAATTATGCATGGGATTTGTAAAGCCTCTTCTAGCAAGTAACTCCAGCATTTCTGACATGTGGAGAAACACAAACCTCTTCCCTGCAGCACCTTCAAGTGGCTTGAACCTGGGCTCTGAAGCTGGCTCTGTGATCCTGGGGTGACACGTGCTGTAGTCCCAGGGTAGCCTTCACCACCAGCCACTGCAGGTAGATCCTGTGCTATGTCAGGATGGAGCAGGCCTTGCTGCAGATCTCCTGGTGCTAGGACAAAATGCAGGTTTATTTTCAATGTTCTTATGGAATCCTATCCTTCACCAGTGCCAAGTACAGGGGGGAAATCACTTTTAGACACACCATGATATTATCCAGTTTACAGTCACCTGTATGCAGAGAAGGGATCTAAGCTTATCGTCTGGCTGTCCTTCAATCCCAATAAAAAGGGCTAGTTAGTGCTTCACAAGGAGTTAAGACTGGCTGACCTTCAGAGAGTCTGGAGGAAAAGCTCTCTGTTCCAAAGATACTGCCCAAGAAGAGGTGGTTGGTCTTTCCTCCAACACCCTCAAAATTTGTGCAGCATCTCAGACATTCAGCATCACTTGCCAGGCACCTGGTCTTCCTGTGGGGGAAATGGTGTGAGACAGAAACTGCTGAGATGCTCTGGGGACTCACCTCTCCACAAACCCCCACTCTCCATCCCCAATTTACATTGCAGTTCACCTGGATGCACACCCACTGTGCTACCCAGCACTATATCTAAGCTGCTTTTGCAGCTGGGGATGGCACAAGCCCAGTGGAGCACAGGTCAAACCTGTCAAACCCACTCAGCCACACCATCACTGTAGGGACACTAACACTTGATGCCATTCTCTTGTCAAAAACACTCTATCGCCATTGGCAGCTGCTTTCCAATGCTAAGGCTGAAATTGCCACAGCTGTCCTCTGAAAGTGGAGCAATAACAATCTTAAAGAAAACAAGAAGCCTTCCCCTCCCTGGGCAGACCCTCCTGCTGCCTGACTTGTGGGAGCTGCAACTCCAGCAAACTTCAGGAGTGCCAGTGCCTCGTCACAAGCCAGCGGCACAGGAAGGACAGTGTGACACGCTCGACTCCAAATATCGAGCTCTTAATTATGTCCCAAGCAGCACCTCTGTGCCTGCAGTAATGAGGGCTCAGCCACATCCACGGCTGTTCGCGAGATCCTGGTTTGCTTCATCCTCATTATGGGAAATAGCCTGCTTGAATCCAGCAGCCGGTAGAGATGTTTCCTCTCGTGAAGCAGATTGCTGTCTCCTGTCAATTATGAGCAGAGAGCTCGACAGCCCTGCACAAATTGCTGGGTGAAAACATAAATAGGAGTACATGGGAACCGATTACAGTCTTGGTAGCAGACTTGCTTAAAAATGGCTAATGGAAACAGAGGTCAAGAGAAATAAAAAGCACAGAGGTGATGGTGATGATGGCTGGCACGGCAGTGCTGTGGAGACATGGGGTGGACACATGGCCCTGCCTGCCCCTGTGGAAGCACAGCCATCCACAGCAGCAGTGTAGCAAGGGTTAAGAGAGGAGCTGCAGCAAGTTGACTCCAGAGCCACAGTTCTTTCTCTAATGAAGAGATTCCCTTTTCTCAGACTGTCGCTTTGGTACGTATCTGCAGTGCACATCCCACAGCTGGGAAGCTCAGCAACCCCTGGGGAAAGGGAAACAATTCCCCCCTCTTGCCATACTCCCACCAAATGCCCTAATTGAACTGGACACTCCAGTATACCTGAAAAGCCCTGTGGGATTTCTAAGAGGTGAGTGACCAGGTATCTGGGCTGAGGTTGCACACCAAACCTGTACCTAGCACATGGCACCAGTGCTCATAGTACCCACAGCAACTGCCCTTCCCCAGGAAAGTCCAAGGTGGTTAAATTTCAGCTGAGCATCATAAACAGACCCTTGTCCTGGTAAGTTCCCATTTCAGAGAAAAGGATGAGAAAGTGCATATGCATTCTAACCAACAGTCTCAGATATGGTTTGTTCAACCCTACAAACCTTGCTGGCTCCTCCTGGGACAGGTTCACAGCTTTCCCCTGCCCCACTTGACCTCCAAGCCTGCCTTTACTCTTTCCTTTGAAACATGGCAATGTCTCTTCAGCCTGTAGGTTGGCCCAGGCTGGGGGCTGGGTCAGTGAAGGCACAGCTCTCCTGCCTGTTGCTGGTAGCAGACAAGTCAAGTGCCCATCTTATAACATTCACTTTGCTCTGCCTTGTAATACAGGGTTGCTAATGAACTTCCACTGGTTGTCAACCAAATTCCCATTGCCTGATCTGATCTTCATCTGTCCCCAGACTCTGCAGCCCATCATCATCCAAGGTACCTGTGAAATGTCATTCATGTTTGCTCCCATCCTCCATCTGCCACCTCTTCAATAGCTCTATCCAGAAATCTCCTACTCAGCATCAGCTCTGCACGCTCTCGCCCATCAGCATTTTTGTAGGCTCTGCAGAAAGATATTGATTCCTGCTCACAGAGCAGTTCTCTCTGAAGGAAAGCCATTGCATTTGCAGGGGGGGAACCTTTGAAAGATGGCTTCTCTATGATATGCAGATCCTTTCTTTGCCTTTCCACTTCTGCCTTCCTCACTGATGCACTGGGAAGTAGGGTTTGTTCATGTGCCTCGCTCCAGCCAGCCACTGCTTTCCTTCTAGACCCCACAGGCAGTGCTGCCTATGATTTATTTTCTTGTATTTAATACTGCTAAGTGAGAGGCACCAGAAATCTGCAGCTGGCAACTTCAGGCTGCTTTCCAGCTCCTCCATCCAAACCTGCCAGCAGACATTTTCAGTTTTGGTTCTCAGATCTCCATTGCAGTCTGGTCTCAAAACAGCAAATCCACCAGCCCTCCAACTGTGCATGTTCAACTCCACAGCCTCAAAACTGTTACAAACGAGCTGCAAGTTCCTCCCACTTCTCAGGAGGAATGGGCATCCCTCTGACGTGTCTTTCTTTGGCAGAGAGCAATATACCTCAGATCTCTTTAGCACAGTTTGGTGCCTGCTTTTCCCCTCCTACCTGATTGTAGGCTGGTAAGCAAAGACAGCTCCTCAGAGAGAGCAATGTTAAAGCTCTTCTTTATCAGTAACTCCACTTACCCTGTGAAGAGGTGAAAGCTGTGCTTGAATTTCTGCTGCTTTCCTGAAGAATTTAAGCAACACTGAACTGTAGGTACGTCCATCCTCCTGGATTTCCCTTGGCTCCCTGCTCCTGGACGTGTTCTGCCCCTCCCACAGGCATTCCTGGGCCCAGGTCTGATTCAGTTGTGGTGGAGAAGTGAAAGCTGTGGTTCATAACTCATGAAATGTCATTTGAAGTTGAACTAACAACTTGAGAGAAGAGAGATGTAAAAGGAGGGATTTGTATGTCTCGGGTTCACCCCATTCTCCTAAAATCCAATTGAAGAAAGCAAGTTTGGAAATGTTAAGTTAGTTCTGAAGTTTAACAGGGTTGTATACATTTAAGCCAAACCCCCAACAGATGGAATGAACCCCATGGTCAGGCTTTGTTCTGCTCCTGGCCAGGGGCTGAGCACTCTTTCCAGGCAGAGGGGACTCAAGCCTGGTACCCAGCAGACACAGAAAAGCCCCGAGGAGAAGGGAAGGAAAGCTGGATGTAAATCTTAAGGAACAACACAGATCCGAGATACAGACAGCAAGCTTGAAAGTAAATACAAATTCAACAATGGAAGAAGTTGCCAGAGTTATTTAGGGTTTGTATATATATGTTATATATATACACACACATATATCCTATCTGTATGCAGTGTGAGCAAGATGTTGCTATAGTAATCTTAATTTTACATTCCTTACATTAACAAGAAGATCACAAGTTGTTTGGCACCCAGATCGTCTTTTTGTTACAGCATGTGCTGCATTTCACCCAGTGAGACTCGGTTCTCTGCCTCTTGGAGCTACAGAAATAACTAACAGTAACATCACTACATGGCAGCCTTGGATTCCATTTCCTTTTAAATAAAGAGAAAAAGAAAGAGACAGACAGAAAAAGAAACTGCCTGTACACATTAGCATTGAATTTAGGCTTGGATGAAGACACCCCTAAGGATGGGCAGGGATCTGGAGAGCAATGTCTGGAGCTGCCAGGGGAGCAGGAGAGTTGTGGGTGGGAGTGGGTAAGCAGGAAGCAGGAGGAGTGGCACCTGCCTGGGATTTCATGCAACACCAACTGTAAATCAGAAGCAACTCCAAAAGCAGCCAGCACAGGGGTACCAAAAAGGGATGGGAAGCTAAGTGAGGCACCCACACTGCAAATATATTGCTGCCTGTGCTGTGGTGGGAGGCTCCTCCAAAGCCTGATGTGCTGGTGCAGGACAGAGGCTTTCTGCCCACCCTGAGGGTCTCTGCCTGCAAGATGGGGAACTAAAGCTGAAATTCAAGCCCTTCTCTTCAAACAGCCTCCCTTTCCAGTAGAAGACCAGCTCACTGGAGGGTGCTGAGGGGGCAACCAGTGCCAATGCTGGCTGCACCCCTGCCAGCTCAAGAGTAGCCAGTGAATTAAGGCCACCCCAACATCTCTGCTAGCCCCTACCTGGGCTCCCCCACACCAAGAGGGGCTGGGAGCTGGACAGGGGGGCTATTTGCCTCCAACAGTAAAGGTCTCCAGCCTTCCCAGGGAAGAGGAGAGCCTCCTTGGACTTGCAGGAGCTTTGGGTGGCATCAAACCTGGGGGAGGTCTAAGGTTGGGAAGCCATGTGGCCCATGGACACATCCCACACTCTGCAGAGGCAAGTGCTGCCTTCAAGCATCCTCACCTGACATTGGCTCCCAGCTGGGTCTGGTTCCTCCAGATTGATGGTGTTTACAAATCCAGGCATCCCCTCAGTCATCTATGATCTCTGGCCACGAGCAGGTCTCTTGGGGACATTGAGTGACAAGGATTGTTACAGTGCCAAGGAGATGGAGCTTTCAACTGCCTGCGGCAGGCAGATTGCTGTGAAATCATGATTTATCTGGAGTTAAATTAAGTTATGTCTTTCTGCCCTGGCAGTGACTGCATCCAGGTGCACTGTATTTCTTCCTCTAAACAGGAAAACATGAGGCCATGTACCAACAGCTAGAGATCAGAAGGTGACCGAATGTAAACTCTGGGACAAAGCTCATCTGAGCGTGTTGGAGGGAAGGAGCTGACAAGTGACAAACAGCCAGAGCTGAGTTTGCTCTATTTTGACTTACATCATTGCTTGGGGAGTCGTGGGAAGGGAAAACAGGTGAATTATTGTCAACTCCAGACTTAAACAAATGGAGGCTTCAAACAAAATTGCATTGCTTAGACATTCAGAGGGGGAAATATTTACCTCACACACAGAAATAAATGTTAGAGTTTATGAGTCATATAAAGTCTTTTATGGTGAAAATCCCCTTCTGGACCAGGATGGGAATATTTCTCATTGTAGTCTTGATCCATCCAATTTATTTGCAGAGCAAAAGGATCTGTGAGGGCCTTATTCTCTAGATCTGGCAATAGGAAAAGTTCTTCCAGCAGGGGCTACATGCCCACCTGTGTCTCCCCCTCCCAGTTCATGAAGATCCCTTTTCCTGCCCAGGCAGCCCTATCACCCCTGGCAGGAGAGGCTCTGACTGCCTCTTTGCACCAAGGGTTTGAGATTCATGATGTGCCCAGCTGCAATAATGGAGTTGCTCTGCCACATAGCTGCTCCCCAGGGCCAGGGGATGGAATGTGGCTTGAAGTATCTGGGGCCCCTACAAAACCCTCTGTTCTCAGGCAAAAACCAGGTTTCAGTGGGAGAACAGAGCCTGCTTAGGGTGCATGAAGGGCAGAGTAAGGTGGAGCACAGGGGCAGTAAGGGGTTGCTCATTCTTTCTGCATCCCTGGGTGCCCCACCTCACAAGGACATGGAATCCCAAACACTGGCACTTGCTCATCTCCCCTCAGTCCATCAGAGAGATGTGTGTGTGCACCAATACAGGCATTCATGGATAAGCCAAAGATGAGTGACCCTGGTTCTTAGCATGCACCATGCCCTAGCTGCTGCCACCACATTCTGAGGAGATAGCTGGCAGCAGATTCTGGGAGCAGCAGAGGTAGGAAAAAAACATACTTATGTGCAAGGGGCTTGGGTCTCTGGGCATCTATCTGACAGCAAGTTCATGCAGCACAGAGCCTGCCCCAATTCCTGTGCCTTTTGAGAAAGATATTGCTACCACCAGCACCTCACGCCTTCCAGAAAAGCACCATTCTCTCCATTGCTGATGATTTATTTGGGAAGAAGCCTCATTTTTCACGGATCATATTAGAAGCACAGAATGGATTACAGCATGGAGTAACCTTGATAGCTGAAAAATTCAGTGTATGCAAATGAGAGCCTTAAATGGCTCTTTCTGTGAAAGATTGCCTGTAGCAGGGAAGCCTTTGCAATACAGCACCAATGAACAGACTGGTATTTAAATGCAGAGACTTTGCCACAAGCTACAGTACAAGGTCTACTGGTATGTACAAGCAGCAACTTATCCCTGTGAGCATAACTAGCACCTCTGCTCTGCAAACCTGCTCCTTTCACCGCAGAGTCCCATGCCTGTTGGGATGCCCAGTACACCCATAAATCTGCACCAAAAGATGCCAGGCTGCTAAAAGCAAACCACTAAGTCACCTGCAGCACCCACAAGCTTCCAGGCCCACCACAGCATCCCCTGGCACCTAAAATGCAGCCCTAGGGCAGCACCAAAGGGCTGGGGCTGCTTCATCCTCACTTACCTCCAGGCTCTTGGAGCTCTAGTGTTAGAGGGAAGCAAACACAGGAACGAAGAGGCATGAGGTGACACTTGTGTTTTCCCTGGAGTGGTGCTGCCCATTTCCTGGGTCACCTGGTGCCAGGCTGCAGGAAGCATCCTCCCGTGGGCATCCCTTGTGGGGCACCCAGGGTGGACCCACCCCCTCCAACCAGCACAGGGATAATCAGGGATGCACAGGGATGTTGTGCAGTGTGTGGCAGCTGCCTGAAGATGGCAAGCCAACACTGCAGTTTATAATACATGCAAATCACCCCACTGCAGGAAGAAGGGGGCTCCCTACATATCATAGTGCTATATTTTCTTGGCAGTCTATGTAATGCCAGAGCAGAATTTAAATTGCAGTGTTTATCACACAGGTCTGAGCCTTTTTTCTTTCCTCCTCTTTGTTAAGCACTGCCCATCTCACAGAATTTCAAGCAATGCTCCTAGTACTGCACCAGTCCTCAAGCCCAAATGCAAAGTCTCAGGAAGAAATTGCAATGCATCCTTTTGCACCAGGGAGCCATAGAGCTAGTGTGTGCATGCAATAATTTATCCTAAGCCTTCTAGTGGCATTTTATGTCTTTTTGCTGTAGTGCTATTACAGCTTTGATTACTCCATTTTTATGTTTGTCAGCACAGCATATGGGCAAGATAATTTGTATTCAAAGTATTAAACTGGTAATGTAAATTATTAAAGACCCAATTCATAAAAGCATTACACACCACATGCAGATTTCTTCCGCTGAACTCTCCCCTCCTCCCCATTTTGTAGACCTGGCTTCATGTGGTTTGAGTGGGACCAGGACCACTGCCAGCTCCTACTCCATGGGCACCAGATTCATCCAAGTGGATGTCAGATGAAGACCCAGCACCTTCCTCTTCCTGCTGCTTCCTGCACAACTCATTTATCCCCAGGCACCTGTTACCCATCACCTCATCTCATTTCAGCATCTCTAAAGATATGATAGAGAAGAAATTGTTTCCCGTTTTTACCTCAACCCCCATTTGCTGCAGAGCACCCTCCATGTACATCTCTGTGTGCAGCCTTTGCAAGGAAGCACTGAAGAGGGCACAGGAGATGGAAGTGAAGATGACCACTGTGTCCTGTCTCATTGCCCACCCTGGGCTCCATGCACACAGGATGATGGCAGCTTGCCAATGGTTTCACAGCAAGGGCTGCCCTTCCCATGGGCAAGCACTCGGCCCTCACAGGCAACAGGTCACCTCTCCCTGTGTTCAGCCTCAGTGGGATTCCAGCAGCTGCTCCGAAGGGTTGGGGACAGTGAATCCTGCTGATCCTGCAGAGAAATTGGGCTTTTCAGCTGTAACCCCTGCAATAACGGGCAACTCATTTCAATAGCTGTTTACCAGACCATACACAGCACCATCACGTTGAGCAGATGCCATCTTCTGTTTTTCTCATTACTAAGATCTAGTGACTTATAAGCTTATTATTGACTGAGTCTTTTGGCTTTCTTCAGGACTGAGGCCAAGGGGAACGTAAACTGCCAGCGGCTCCTGTTCGCAGGAGCATCTCCTGCCAAAGCTGACCTGGTGCTCACACTGCCTCCCCCAGTCCTGGGCCCCTCTACCCCACAGCAAAGGCTTTGGCAGCCCAGAAGGGTAGCAGGGAGCTGGCAGTGTTCTCTGTCCTTCCCATGGGCTCTCCCAAAGTCCCCAGGTCCCTGGGGCAGCTCCTCAGGCTCTATGCCCAGCACGGGGCAGTTCCAACACATTGTGCTGCTGGTGATTCTGAAAAAAAGGCATTAGCATGGAGCAAGAATTGGGGCCACAATGCTCAACTGCACTTAGTTTGTGTAAAAATCATGCAAGTCTCCTAACCTAGAGTCCTCCCTTAGCAGGAACACATTCCTTCTCCCATCTGGAGGGGAAAAGGAAGATTTTTGTATGCAGCTGCCCGAGGTTTGGCATCCAGGGGGCCCATGGGCAACTTCAGGGTAGCTGTAGCCCTTCTCTAAACCTCCTCCTCTCCAGCCAAAAACTGCTGCTAACACAGACGAAGACACAGGCTCTCCAGTATGCTTCAAGCAAAGGAGCTGCTTCACCTGCACATCCACACGCTGCCCAGCACTCACAAATTGCTCTCAGCAGCAACCTCAGCTCACACAGAGTAGATGTAAGGACATCATGTTTCAACCCCAGTAGGACACAAAGGCACCCCAAAACATAAATACACTGCAAGGACTCAGGTTTCCTTCCCATTAGGTCTCCTCAAAAAAGAAAAGGCAGTTTTGCTAAAAAAACAAAAAAAAAGGTGATAAAAGAAGGTAGTGCAGCAGGAGCTGCGAGCCATCAGTATCACACCAAGAAGCCCATGGGCTGGGTAAATGTGTGAGCAGCTAACAGCTAAAAACAAGAACATCCCACACAAAATACAAAGAATGGAAACTTGGTGCTTTCCTTCTTTCCCTAAATTTTGCACATCTTTGACACAACACAGGCACATTTCACCAAGTCAGCACTTTCAGCAGATGCTGCCACACAGCTGCATCAGGCTCACTCCTCAGTCCTGCTTTTAATTCTCTGGGGCGCCATGTCCAGCAGCAAATGGCACATGTCCTTCAACCATCCTCTACTAATGCCCTGCCCAGGTCCTCTGCCCTGGTATCTGCCTCTCTTTTGCAGCATTCTTTCTTTTTTTTTTTTTTAAATCAAAAATTCCCTTGGTTTTATCTTCCCAAGCATGACCCAAAGCACCACCAAGCTCTTGCACCTGCTTTAGGGTGACACATTTGTGCCTGGAGAGCCCCTCTTCACCTTCCCCTAAACCACTTTCCTTTGGCTTTGTCAGAGACAGGACAGGGTGGGAATTACACTGCTCTATTCTGCTCTAGTGAGACTTCACCTGGAGTACTGTGACCAGCTGTGGAGCTCTCAGAACAAACACACGAACCTGATGGAGCAGGTCCAGAAGAGGCCACAAAAATGAACCTGATGGAGTGGGTCAAGAGGTGGCTGGAACCCCTGAGCTGTAAGGACAGGCTGAGAGAGTTGGGGTTGTTCTGCCTGAAAAAGAGATGGCTCAGAGGAGACCTTATAGTGGTCTTTCAGTACTTAAAGGGGCCTACAATAAAGATGGGGACAGCCTTTTTAGCAGGACCTGATGCAATAGGGCAAGGGTTTCAAACTGAAGGAGGGGAGATTCAGAACAGATAAAGGAAGAAACATTTACAAGGAGGATAGTGAAACACTGGCACAGGTTGCCCAGAGAGGTGGTAGAAGCCCCATCCCTGGAAACATTCCAGGTGAGGTTGGACAGAGCTCTGAGATACCTGATGTAGTTAAAGATGTCTCTGCTTACTGCAGGGGATTTGGACTAGATGACCTTTAAAGGTCGCTCCTATGATCAATCATTCTATGATTCTAAGGTACCTATCCCAAACCTCTACATGTCAGCAGGCTCACTGTGATGCTTCCCACCCAGGGGTACATGTTACACTGTTCAGGCAGCAGTGGGTACTTGGTGGGAGCAAAACAAGCCACTGTTTAGCTACTTTTGTTCACAGCATATTTGGAATTCCTTCTCCAATACTGTGTTTTTAAAAAGGCAAAAGCAGTTTTCAACTTTTATTTCATAAATGAAAAAACCCCACACATCTGTCCCCACTCCACCCACAGCTCTGCCCAGCGAGCCAGGTCCTCATGCCGGCCACAAGACAGGCAACAGGCTGGGCTGGGGGACAGCAGGATGGGCTGGTGAAGCCAAGCCTGAACAGATAGTGCTGCCTGTTGCAGCTGCTGGCAGCAGCAGCCCCACGCTGTAACAATGGGCTCATCTTTGGGAGACAGGGTCTGCACACGGGAAGGGTTCAGAAGCCCTGGTTCTCTCCTTTCCCACGTTTGCTTTTCTGTCTGGCTCTGCAAAGCTGCACCTGCCCAAAACCACAGGGAGCACCATGCAAGATAGGGCCCAAGCATCCACCATCTGCATAACACTGGCCATGGGCACATGCAATGTGTCTCTTCAAAACCTCAGAGCAGCAAGCAGAGGTGGTGTGTGCAAAGAGTGCCATAAACCTCAAGCTTGTGGGTTTCTCCTGCTCTGCTTGAGCTGGTTATAGGGTTTGTGTTGAACACACAGAGCTCTGCTGGGAAGGGCTGGGTACTCCATAAAGAACAACAGAAATTGTTCTTTTAGAATACATCCACAGAGAGCAACCACGATCCCAGCACGCTGTTCGTTTTCGGCACGTATAACCCATATAATGAAGACACAACCCACCCACCCCAGCAGAGAAGCTAAACAGCAGGCTTCCAGATGTCCACCCCGCTCACCCATCTCAGACTCCTAATCCCCTACTTTGTCTGAGCTCTAGCTCATTTCTGATGCATTCAGATTATCCAGCAAGCATAACTGCTAGTGAACATCTGAATATTCCCCCCCCATCTCACATTTCACCTTGGAGGAGAAGCACTTTACAGAACCCAGGCTCTTCTTTATCAAGCCAATTAGTGAAACACAAAAGCAGTGAATAGGACCAGGCAAAGCTCAATGGCCTGTAAAATCCCTAATATTTCAAGATGGGCTGAGGCCAAATATGACAGTTTTTTTACAAAAAAAGAAAAAGCCAAGGGGGAGCAACCAGAGTGCTGCCCTTTCCAACTGCATTAAAAAGAAAACCCAGCAAATTTGGCTAAGATATGAGCCAGTTCATGTATCATAAATGAAAGTTTACAAACAGAGTGTCTATAATTCCTTCTATAACATTGGAGCACCAAAGTTTGCAAGGAACAAAAGGAAATGATTAACAGGGGAAATATGCATGCTACAAAACAGACTTTTTAGTCCAAAAAGGGATGTCCATATTTAGAAACACTTGATTCCTGTTGTCAGGGCCCTGCTTTTTCCTGAATGTGTTTCTCCCTTGTGAAAGAAAGAAGTCACAAAGGGAGTTTGTGCACGGCGACGTCACGTGCACACAGGGCACCACTGATTTTCCTCTAGGATTTAGAAGAAAATACAAAGATTCCAAAGCAAACAAACAAATAAAAATCATCATATCCATATTTAGGAGATGGCTTCTAGCAAAACCAGCAGCATCTCCAGCAGGATCCCCTCTCCTGCCACAGGCATCCCAAGCCCTTGTCGTGTGGGCTGTCCCCACAGGGCTACCTGAGCACCCATGTCCATGGCGAGTGGGTGTCTGTTGCTTCCCTTGTGCTGCGGGGCCAAAGGCGATCGATCCCACTCCAACTCCTGGAGATTTGCAGCTGTGCTTTGGGAGAGGCTGTTGCCTGGCAGCTCTGCAACATAGATCCACCACCTCCTGCGAGAGCCAGCACCTGAGCGTACCCTGGAAGGAGATATATGGGGAAGAGACCCTACCAGAGCACCTCCGAAGAGTGTGAAACTCATACTGCATATAGATTAAGGTGCTTCTCACCTCCACATTAATTAACACCTCATCTCACCCCACAGCAGCCTATCCTCATTCCTTGCCACAGAAGGTGTTCCCAGCCCAACAAGCATGCTACAGGAACCCGGCACAGCCATCATACAACCTAACATATTTCATTGGCCATAACCACCTCCATGAGAGACCCAAGCACAAGCAATAGCAAACATTTTTGAGACCACCATTGCCTTTCATCTACGCTAGCTGCCAAACCACATCTCCCAGGGCTGGCTGTGAAATACAGCACCATATGGTCCCTGACACAGAGAGAGACCTTGCAGGCTGGATGCAGTCTGCTTAAGACCTGGACACACACAGCCCTCAGCCACCTCCTGCTCCCATTTCCCACCTCCAGCATGCCCACTCAGCTCCATGTGCACTGGCTGCTCCAGCACACTCCCAGTCAGCAGGGGCTCACGCATCACCATAGCCTCCACCCTCACCTCGACACTACCTGAGCACAAAGCCTCAGGAACAGCAATGGTGCATGGTCAGAGCTGGCAGAGTGCACCAGTCCACATCAGCTGAAGGTCCTCCCTAAACCATCTGACTAGTGGGAAAACACAGGTCAGTCTGCTCCCAAAATCTGGGAGTAAGTTACACTACCTCCAAAAGGCATCGAGCCCGATCTGCTGACTGCAGCTGGGGAAAGGGAGGGCTGGGACAGGGAATGGGAGCAGAGAAATAAACAAAATAGGTGAAGAAAACTGTCTTTAGCATCTAAAAATGAATATTGTGGGGGCATTTATTTGGAGAGTTTGAGGGGGACAAGAGAGAAAAAGGATTTGGGGACTTCTTTCCACTTCACACTTGAAAAAATAAAGCTAAGCCAACTCTCCCACAGTGGTTCAAGATGTCACTCTCCTGTAAATGAGAAGCATCATGAGCAATATTCCCTGGGCCTACAGGAGTATTTCTTGGTGCTCTCCACAGATTAGTAACCACAGGTTAATTGAAGAGGCAAAGATTTGAGCTGGTAAAGGAGACACCTTTGCTTTCTCCCCAGGCAAAGATGGGAACACTAGAAAACAAACAAGGCCAAGGCCTTCTACATTTTAAACCATTGAAAGCCTTTCACAAGTCACCCTCAAGGTCCAAAATATCACATCTAGTCTAACTGATTATTTTTTTTTCTAGACAACTCACTCTAGTGGGGAATCACCAGCAAACAAAACATAAGCTACAGTGAGGGGCAACAGATCTTTAATGAAGCACTTAATGCTATTTGGTCAGGTTTTTATTTCACTTCCAGACAAGCCCTCAGAAAAGAAAGGGTTCTCTTTAAGACTTTTTACTGACATTTTGAGCTTGGAAAACTTCCTAGCAGCTTGCAAAAATTAAAGTTACTAGATAAAGCAAAGAAATAAAGCAATATAAGTCCCAGTGCATGTTTTGCACTCCCTGCTACTGGGGAGCAACCTTCTCAAGGGACAACAGGTAGCAATACCTTAAACAACTGCAGAAATCAAGTCCAGAGAAGATTCCCCAGCCTGAGCTCTAAAGCTAAAGAGAACAGAACTTGACCAACATACTTAAAAAAAACCAAAACAAAACTGAGACCTAATTGCCCCTGCTCCCACCCTGCTCGAGCCTTTTTAGCAAAACCCTGAATTATTGGTGGTACATCCCAGGTAAGATACAGTAAAAGAGTAACTGCACAGTAATTAACAGCAGGCAAGAGGCATTTGTCTCAAGCAATCCCTCAAACCACTCCACCCTTCTACACGTATTATTTTTCTAAACTAACATGAAGCAAATCCTAAGCTTCAGAAAAAAAGCAGTTAAAAACACAAAGAATAAGCTCTTACAACCACCAAGCCAGGCTATGTTTGATTAATATTTTACAAAAGTGCATTTTTCTGACTTGAAGTATCTGAGGGAACTTCACAAGGGGAAGTGCTGGGAAGAAAAAGCAACTCTATCATTCACAGCATCCTATCTGCCTCTCTCCTTACACAGGCTTGGCTACAGCAGCACATACCCACCTGTGACACCCATGCAGAGGGGCTGCCTTGGTGAGGAGCTCACAGCCAGAAGAAAGACAAGCTAGCAGGTATGGGGACAGAGCAGTAGTACTCTGGGGCTCATAAGTCAACCATAAATACCACCAAAATACCCAGTCCCAATGCAAGGATTGGGATTTTCCTGGCTGCTGGATTCACCTGTGCCAGGGGACCATAGTTACAGCTCAGGCATCCCCTTACCCACAGTTAACACGTTTTCATCTCTCAGCATCAACAAGGCAATGATTTGCCTTTATATCAGCCTCCAAAGGTCTTAACCCCACCACACCACCACTTTACTACTCCACACAACACCCAGGCTTCCCCAGTCATGTGGAGGTTACTTGTCATCTCTGCTCCAGCTTAACAGAAAGACCAATCCTGGTTTAGCAAAGTTCATAAGCATTTCCGTGAGGCCATGCCACGTCCAGGAACAAGAGAAAGAGATACTCACCACCTGGAAGACAGAGCTGTCAGCTCTAGCAGGGCTGTGGCTGCTTCTTCCTGCCTAATTTAGGGATCCAGGTGCAGGAGGGTGCTCAGGGAAGAGCTCTTAGCAGAGGAGCACTCCAATCAAGATCGTTAGCACAGACAAGGAGCCTCCCCTCATCCACATCCCACTTTAGCATATACCTAATCAGGCCTAGCAGAAGGATGAGATGTTTGCAGAGCACTCTGAATACAAGTTGCCAAACGTTGCCCAAGCAGGGACAGGCACACACCATGCTCCCACCAAAGCCCAGCCTGCAAAAAAAGGATGAAGACACCTCATTGGGCATGACTCCTGCCTTCAGGCATGCTGGTTATTCAGTCCCTTCCGCACTGCAAGCTGAAACACATTTTGAAAGCAACCATTTGGTAACAGGGTGTCCAGCACACTTTGTTTTGCAGCACAGCTGCAGTTTGCAATTCAGTTTATTGCATTAAAATATGGTGCCGCCTTAACTGAAAGAAATAAATATGTCACTTGTCACAGTTCCTCCCTTTATCCTGTAGAGAAGAGTGAGCTCAGGCTAACATTCACAGAGGTTAGCATGAGGCTTGTCAGAAAGCAAACTGCAGTGTGGCCAGAAACACAGCATCCTGCTCTCGCCCCAGGAAAGCCAGTGGGGAGGGCCCAACCCAGACACCTCTCCTGGTCCAAGCCCTGTTTCTCAAAACCCTCAGCAGAGGAGGGCTTACTTAGGAGATGTTTCTCTGCCTGTGGAACAGCCTGAGTGAGCAAAGGGAAAACAAGCTCAAGGTGGCTGCCAGAATTGTGCTGGAGGCTAGAAGTGAAAAGCCATTCACCTGCCACCACCTGAGCCAGAGCCAACAGAAGCTCTGGCACCTCACTGCTGCTCCTGCAGGGTTTATTAGGAGTTAATAAAAGTATATCAAAATCAGCCATTCAAAGGAAGAAGGTAAGAGGGATGTTTGGGTTCTGCCTGTATCCCCAGTACAATCCCTAAAGCAGACTCTCACCTTCCAATGGACCTCTGTTAATGCTGCAGCCATTCGCTGCTAATTGATTCAATATGCATTTCGACTAGGATTTTTAATTAATTTTATTACAGAAAAATTAATGCACTGCTTCCCCACAGATGCATTAGGATACTGACATTAGCTGTAGGAAACCATCCTGCAGCATAGTTTTCCTTGTGACTGCTCATGGGGCACTAACCCCACACCCACAGTGGGGCTTCCCTGACAGCACCCCTCCCCAGAGCTCTTCCCCCCCAGTCTAAGGGTTCACACTAAATATTTACCATGTTTCAACCAAATTCAGAAATGTATAGGTTACAGAGCAGTGGCAGAGCATTGCTCCTCTGCCTCTCCATATCTAATAGACCGATGGGCTCATTTGGGGCAGAGGCAGCCTCTGGCTTGCACAGAGCAGCTCCACTCATCCCAGTGCTCCCCAGTTGGTTTTATTTCAGAAGGATGTGGTGCATTTTGATAAGAACTGTGCTCTCAAGACTACATCCAGTCCCAAGAGCTAACACACGAAATGACCTGCACAACGTGGGTCAGTGCTGCCCAGCAGCACCCTGCCTGTCTGCCCATCACTGCCCCACATCAGCACTAGCACATACTTTCCCCTGAGCAAAAGCTCTCATACCTCTGCCATTGTTTTAGGCATTCAGAGGGATGAGCTCACCCTCTGCCTCCCCAGAGCAGCCAGCAGGCTTTAACAGCTACAATATCCACACCATCCACCTTTTTCTTAACAGAGCCCCTTGTCCTCACAGCCTAATTTCAGCAGGCACAGGAGGATGCAACAAGTCACATTTTGGGAACACAAGCATTCTTGCAGTCAGCTCAGTCAAAATTCATGCAAGGAACAGTCTGTCTTCATCTCTCCTCTCCCCTTCCCCAAATCTGCTTTATCATTTCCCTTCTCCACATATTATAGAGTTAATAAGAGACGTATTTACTCTGCTTGGCTTGGGACTAACATCAAACTGTAAGTTTTAGCTGTACAGCAGCCCAAAGCAGAAATGTCTGCTTTGAAACACCACAAGCATATCAAAGCAGAGAGAAAGAGCATTTGGAGGGTGTTCTATCAGAAATGGAGCTGGGTGAAATTAAGCAGTTGCCAATATTTGAGATGACATCTCAGAACGTAAAGAAAACATTGGTGGCAGTGAAAATCATATGTTATTTATATACATTCACACTATGGCATTTATCAATGGCAGAGTACTGGGGAGGAACATCATCACTACCTCTGCACTATCTAAATTTGGGTCCCCAGAGTCCTGCACTAGCACTGTATTGAACCAAAGCCCTTAGGCATGCCATATTTTAGAAATTTGCAGAGCAGGAATAGGTAGTGCACCATAAGGTCCAAGACCTTAATCAAGCCCTTCAACTCGATAGATTTCCAATATAACAAAGACAAAGAGGTGTCAGCTCTAGTTCTTATTTGCTAATACTATCAATAGTAGCTCAGCTCACTAGCAGTTAATTCAAAGCCAAGCTCGATTTGCACAGCAGTGATCTACACTAATTCCCATATGTGGCTAAGGGGAGATTTTGCCAACTAGACAATAGAAACAGTATTACAGCTCCTGAAATGATGCTATCACATCTCTCTTCTGCTCCACCACTTCCCCCTCAAATTCCCATGTGCTGGAGTCTCCAGTCATCTTCTCCCTTGCATCAGAAGACATGTCAAAAGGGCCGATACAAAGGTGCCCTTTTCTTTTCCAGATGCAGTTTTGTTGAGGCTTTTAAAAATCCAACTTCCCACAAAATAGGGGCCAATTTCACACTTGGTTTTTGTGCATTAAAGACACCAAGAATTGCCATAATTAGGCAATTACAGAAGTATTTCTAAGGGATCCAACTATAATTTAGCCTTTAGAAAAAAGTTGCAACATGTTGCTACATTTCATAAAAGTTTATTAGCTTGCTTCATCTGAGTTTTGCTTGGTTTTGCTCTCAGGTCCTAGTCCATCTCAACACTACTTCAGACTGTTTTACCAAGATACTATGGTTGTTGAGAAGTCACAGGAAGCCAGACGTGCTACCCAATTAGGCAACGAAGCTGGTTTATCCACATTAGAAGCAGTTACTGCCTGTAAGCCCAGCCCTCATTAATCTGTAGTTTTGCTCAAATGAGGCAGTGGCAGCAGCCGGTACCCACAGTTTACACTAATGAATTACCCTGTCCTCTGAAGTCAGCTGCACACAGCAGCCCACAACTTTGACCTACTATTAACACAAGTATCCTCCCAGTCCCATCTCCTCCTCACTTCCAACACCAACTGCTAACTGCAGCCAGCACAAGGAAGGAATTCAAGGGTAGCAGGGGGGTGCTGCACCTCTTCCCAGTTCCTTCAGTTTCCATGAGAAGGAAAAATGAGGTTAGAGTTGCCAGCTAGAGACCAGATATTACCTTCCCCTTCCAAGGGCTGCAAAACATCCCCAGCTTAGATCTGGAAAGATGGTTCAGATTGCAATACAGCCTCATGGTCACCAAAGGGGAAAGAGACCTGCATTGTATCCCCAACCCACCTCACAGCACCCAATTCCTATCACAATTTGTATCATTAGAGAAAGGACACAGACTATACCTGTGCCACACTCCTGCTTGAGCAGGGCGTTAGACTAGGCACCTGGTCCTGCCACAAAACAAAATGCTAGAAAAAACCACAAGTCTGAAACAGTTGAACACAGGACAAAAAAGGCACATTTTAATATGTACAGCAATGCATTTGGGCTATAAATTTACCCAACACAACTGAAAAAAAAAAAAGAATCCAAACTATGCTTTTATACTTATTCCATGGTGTCAGCCTCATTCCTAGCCACCTACCTTTCTCTGCATCTCTGAATGCTGCTATATACACACACAAACAAACAATTACGTCATGAATGTTCATTTAGGCTCCCAAGTTCAAGTAATAAAGTTCAAACTTGCATAGCATCTTATGCCACTCAGCCATAAACAGTTACGATTGCATATTAGCTGGAGCAGCCATCTCTTTCAATTCAGCCAGTTTTGGCTGGCCACCATTTTTTTTTTTTATTATTTTTTTAATCCTTGAGTCAGAATGTTTCCTAAGTCACCAGCCCTGAGGGATGCCACAGACTTCAAAATGAACCTCTTGCTGTTGTTAAAATCCTTTTAAACCAGAAATTTAGAGTGTTGTCAAGAACAGTTTTAAAAATGTAATACTGTTTATTTTGCTTCAAAAACATTTCAGCATTCTAAACATACAAAAAAAACAGAACGTTGCAAATTCATTTAAGTACAGAGTGTTTTTGAACTTCAGTTGCTGCACTGGCTCTTCACTTAGTTGACGATGAAGAGATGTCTACAGTTTCAGTTTAAAAACTACCGCACTTAACTAAAAAAATCCATACACTTCTCATGCCAGCTGAACCCCCTTCCACAACTAAGAATGGCAGCAGAATGCTATTTCACTATATACAGAAAGACAACTTTAAGCTAAATGGACGCCCACTGTAGTGTAAATAGATCTACCCTCACAGTGCATGCTTTGGGCCATGGCACCCTGGGGAACGTACAGCCTTTCCAAGTAATCACTGCTCCTCTAAGGCATCATAACTCTAAGCATGTACCACAAGAATCTGTCTAGTTTTTACAAACTATAGATATGTACAGTTTATAACCCAGGATTTTCTAGCCAATAACCATATAGTAACACCACCTTACAAATTAAAAAAATGCTTGAAACATTTTTAAATGCTTTGTTACACCAACAGCAAAGTGCACAGAGTTAGGAGAACACTAGAGCGCCTTTTCATTTTAAAAATGTTTGGAAATATGTACAACTTTGATACAGTTTCAGGGTGCTCATTACACCCATGGCCACTTCATGTAAACCAGTTACAATTTCTAGAGCACTTTTAGAAACTACAACGCGATCGGAATCCAAATTGTTTTTTAATTAAGCCTAATAAGGGCAAGAGACACCATCTCAAATAAGAGGTGCTTCATTTATGGTGTTTCCCCTACTCTATGGTATTCACATGGAGACAAGTATTGTACAGTTTTATTCATCATCATCATCTTCATCCTCCTCTTCTTCATCCTCCTCCTCCTCTTCATCTTCTTCCTCTACCTTTTTCCGAGCAGCTTTGGTTGCTGCTCCCTTTGCGCCATCAAACTTTCCTTTAGACTTGTAGTCTGCAACATCCTGCAAAGTCAAGGGGATGTCTTAATTTGCTCTAAGCAGCAAACACACACAGCATTTGTACAGCAGCGGACGTCAAGGGACTGACTTTCCATGGCTGTACCTTCACATGGGGTGACAGCCAGTGTTACAGTACACAGGTATGCAGACACTTAAGCATAACTCAATGGCCTCTGGGTGACAGAGGTCTTGAACCTTGTGTTCATGGTTATTTCTTTGAGGAGGAGAACAGAACCAGCCTCTGAAAAGTTTCCTGCTAACAGGAAAAAGCTCCTTTAACAGCACAGCAAACCCTTTGCTGGAGCAACATGAGCAGCCACTGCTCCTCATCACTGGGGGAAACTCTCCCTTCTTGCTGGAGTTCCCCTGTGGCTCTAACCTACTCTGTCCCATGTACACAAAACTTGGCTACATAGCAGGCAGCACAAGGAGAACAGGTCTGAAAGCAGGAGATGCTCACTAGGCTAGGGCCAGTTTAGCTGGGCCAATGTTACAGAAACACATCAACACAAAAGCCAATATGGAAGAAGCACAAGTGGAAGTCAGCCCTACCTTCTCGTACTTCTCCTTCAGTTTAGCTGCCTTATTGTTATAAGGCTGCTTTTCGCCATCACTGAGGTTGTTCCACATTTCACCCAGTTTCTTTGCTACATCCCCAATGGATATGCCAGGGTTTGTGGACTTGATCTTGGGGCGGAACTCTGAACAGAAGAGGAAGAAGCCAGACCTTTGGGAGAAGCACCAGAGGACAGTTAGCACTGCAACAGCACATCCAGGGAGCACTCCCTTCCTCACCCACAACATTCACAGACAGACTCACATGCTGAGTAGAAACTTCCCCCCCCGCCGCCTTAAAAAAAAAAAAAAACACCACACAAACAAAATCATGTTTTGGTTTTCCTGAGACCCAAACCTGCAGCCTTCACCTAACACTATCAAGTGTTGCCTATGCCCTCCCAACTTAATCTTAGATACACAAACCTCACTGTGACTCAGTCATTTCCATGTCTTCCATACCTACGAGTTTAATGGTACCAAATACAGACAATTCTTTTTAGTGCTTTGGTTTAAAAGTTGCCTAAAGATTTTCAAGACAGCCTTGGTAAGCTATGAATATTACCAATACTGCTACACCATCTATTTCCTTTACAGAAACCCATCAGCTGTGTTACTTGGCACGATAAAGTCAAAACACTTTCACATTTAATGCCTCAAAATTACTTACGGTGGTCGTTTTGGAGCATTGGGGTCCTTCTTCTTCTTGCCACCCTTAGCTGGTCCATAGTCCTTCATTTCTCTATCATATCGTACCTTATCAGCCTTTGCCATTTCATCAAATTTAGCCTTCTCCTTGCTTGACATGGTCTAAAAAAAAACAAAAAACAAAAAACAACCAACCAGCCCACAAAACAAGACACCAAACCTGTGATTACCCAACTGTTCAATAGCTGGCAAACTAAGTAAACAAGCTAACACACACCGACTCAACAGGGGAGTTTCAGAATTTGTTTGTTTTCTAACTGGACCACCTTGGGGGCGAAGGTCCTGTGCTGGGGACTGCAGCCACAGCTGGCACACTCAGTGAGAGAAGCAACAGGAATGGGACAAGCACAGCCAGAGTCCTCCTTGAGGACATAAGCCTGGAGGGAGGTAGCTGCTGACAGGCTGTGCTTGGGATCAGGAAAAGAGGCCAGGCTGTAATGAAAGGACCCAAGCACATAGATCTGTTGGGCTAAAGCCTTCACTATAATTACAGGGGTCAACAGCACTCAATCAATGGCCGGTACACCTTGCCAAGAACTGCACACAGATCAAAACAGCACAAGCTCCCTTCATGTTGAGGCACAGACATCATCCTAGCAGACACTGTAAGGAGTTATCCCTTCAGAAAGTCACAAATTAAGCTACCTTCCACCTCTCTGAGCACTTCTTGGAAAACTCTGCAAAGTTGACTGGAACCTCTGGGTTCTTTTTCTTATGTTCCTCACGGCACGTCTGCACAAAGAAGGCATAGGCAGACATCTTGCCCTTGGGCTTCTTCGGATCACCTTTAGCCATCTTGACTCTGCAGGGAAGAGGGGAAAAAAAATAACCAGTGAATGCACGTATGGATGAATGCATATACATGTGTTTATATACACGGTGTGCGCGTGTATTTATATATGCACACACACCACCATTTCCTGAATTGATGCTCCCATCAGCACACATGCCTTTCTTCCCCCTAACACCCCTTACCATCCCCAGTACAGAGACTTAAGTTATTCTTCCTTGACACTTAGGTTACAGACTTGAGCCAAGTGAAACTGGTCACTAGATGCAAGTTTTACATAGATAAATGTTTACATCATGCCCAAAGACTGGAGACAAACTATCAAATACACATAGTTCTGATCATTTAAAGTTCCATATGAACTAATGTATTTGCTTTGGTTGGCTACCACATTGGGGCTTGAGTGGCATGCACAGTGCCAGGCTATGACTTAGCCCTTCAGTAGCTGGAGTTTCCATTATCAGTTGCTGTCCAGATAAAAAAGGCAGGGCAGATCATTCCCCTCTATAAAAGTGCAGTAACATTTTGTATATAAAAAGGAGTGCAAATAAAGGCTAGTATTAAAAACAAGAGGATCCATGGAGCTCTGCAAGGTGAGTAGTACTTGCTCTTGCTCCACCAAGTGACACATGTTCAGAGGCATAGTGGTCAGTGCAAAGATGTGATTAGCAAGTCACCAAGAGGACGATGCTAACTTTTGGGCTGCATTGCTTTCCCCCATCTTCCACGTTATTTCCCCTCTCCCCTTAAGGAAAAATAAATAAGTAAAAATCCGGCATTAATATTTCCTCTTTCCAGCTCCTCCAGTGCTTGAAAATTTAATTTTTATTAAGACAATGTTAATATTTAATTGTGCCCATTAACCCCCACACGCGCAGCCCAAGTGGCTTAAACTGTCCTCTCCCGCCCGGCCGCTCACGGAGCTCGGCGGGATCCTGATCCCGCCCGTACACTCCGCAGAGGCGCGGAAAACCCGCGTAAACAAGGGATGAAACGACGCGGCAGGGGCGCGGAGCGGGGCCGGGACCGGCGCCTACTCCCGAAGTTAGAGGCGAGCGGCCCGCCGTGGCCGGCCGTGTCTCCTCTCCGCTCCGCTCCCCTCCCGCCATCTTCTCCCCCCACCAAGGTCACCGCGGCGGCCGTGTTTCGCAGCGCGGGGCGCGGGCACCTGCGGCGGGGCCGTGGCCGGCGGGCGGAGGGGGGCAGCGGCGGCTCCGCCAGACGCCAATAATTCATCTTCCATTTTGTGAAATGCCTCCTGATGAAAGAAAGTGCCCCTGAAATGCAGCGGGACGGCGGCCGGGGGGCGCCGGGGGGCCGGGCGGCGGCCGNATTATCGCAGCCGCTACGCTCCTCCGCGCCGCCAGAAAAAAAGAGTGCGGAGAGCCCCAAGGCGGCCTCGGGGCGCCCGGCCGACGGTACAGGGTGGTGGGGAGAGAGGAACCGGGGCGAAAGCGAAAGGTTTGAGCCCCCTGCGGGGCGCCGGGAAGGAGATTTCCCCCGCCGCGACCCCCCTCCCTATCCCTATGCCGCTTACACGTCTTTCTTCCCTTCGCCGGGGCTCTCCAGCGCCAGCCATATTAATGCCCACAACACGGGCGGCGCGGCACGGGGAAGAGGCGATGCGGAGCCCCGCCGTGGGCGCAGCCCCGCCAGAGACACCTTCCCGGGTAGGGGAAGAGCAGCGGGGGCAGAGGCGAAGGGATCGGGGGAGTTTGGAGGCGGCGGCGGCGAGAAAAAAACTGCTTCGCTGGGACAGACGGGCGCAGCGCGCAGGGTTTATCCCTGTCAGATGCTAAAGCGACAGCCATATTAATGCAGAATAAACAGCGGGCACGGCACTGCGCCGCAAACAACTTTCCCACCACCGCTAGCCCCACCGAACCCAGCCGGGGGAAGAGGGCAAATAAAAGCCGAGGGCGCCGCGCGTATTGCCGTGCGACATTAGGAGGCGGCAGAGAAAAATCCCTGCCCATGCGGGGGAGAAGAGGAGTTAGTCCTGGTGTAGTTGCTGCACCAGCCATATTACTCTCGGCGGTACGGGGAGCCCGGCGCGGAGAAACGGGGCTGCACGGGGAACAGGTAGCCCCTCCGGGCCGGGAGAGTGACTCCCGGCGGGGCAGGGAAAGAGGACGGGGGGCAAATGCTGCGCCTCGCCTGCTGCCCACCGCCCCGCCAGCTGCGCACAGCAGCTGCCCCAGCACCACCGATCTCCTGGCGAGGGAGAAAGTTTTGGGTGAATTTTCCGATTTTTTTTTTAAATTTAAAAAAAAAAAA
>VWZO01015147.1:153077-198371 GCA_013396975.1 Bucco capensis
GCTGCACGTACCTGTATTGTTCGCGGTAGTGTGGACAGGAGCTGGAGCGCAGGGCACGACGCGGGGCTCGGCGCGGCTCAGCCTCGCGTTGGCTGCCTACGAGAGCGGCCTGATTGGCTGCGGGGCTCTGCCGTTTAAAACAACCTCCTCGCCCGCTCATTGGCGCGACGCCTCATGAATATTAAGAGAGGCCGCGCGGCGGTTGGCTGTCGCGGGTGAGGTCATTCATTCAAAACGAGCGCCCGCCGCAGTAAGGGGAGCTTGGCGGCGCGGGGGAGAAAGTTGGCGCGGAAGGGTCTGCGCGCCCCGCGGTGCCTCCGCCCCGGGGAGGGGTAGGAAAGCGAGGAGGAGAGGGGGCGCTGCGATCCCCGCCAGGAAAAAACTGCCCCCGCCACGTGGTTACGGCTGCTCCGGGGAGTCGAAGAACTGATCAGGATGGTGCGCGGCGCTAAGCCTTCTTTCCGCGCTGACCAGCGCAGACCTGTGGTGATGGGCAATGCGGGGTCCGCCTGGCGCCTCCGCACGCTACCCGCCTTGGTGCCTCTGTTGAAGATGAGGTCTGCTGCGAAAGCGAGAGCACCCGCCTCCGTGTGGGGACGCGGAGCCATGGGATGGGACATAGGACAGCTACGGCAGCGTCCCGGGGGAGAGGGTGGGAACTCCCCGCCTACAATAGCCCTTTATTGCTAACTTCTGCCCTAAAGCCGTAAGGACCCGATTTCAACTGCAGTGGCACTGCTTGCAGAGCCACTTATTACTGTGCATAACAGGGAGCGAACCAAGGCCAAAATAAACTCCACTGACAGTCCCAACACACGACACTACAGATCAAGAAACTGTTTGTTGGGGAGGGATCAGAGTTTACCCACTCATTCATCAAATAAAACACCAAAACAATTAACTTGAATTACTATTTCTGACCTACTTTCGCAATTTGGTATTAACTTTCTAGGATCTGGTTGTTATTCCAGAGGCTGATTGTGTACAAGGAAATCTAAACATGCTCTTCTGACTGTAACCAGCTCAGCCTGGCTCTGGGACCAAGGGGATAAGAGCTCCTTGGCTCTCTTGAAAGAGCTGTTTCCTATAAGGCAGCTGCCAAATGGTTAAACTGGTATTAGTGGCTGACCATAATTGTTGGTTGGCTCAGAAAAAAGAGCTGTTATTTTAAGGTTGGAGCAGTAAGTCTCAGAAACCACCACATACTGTTATGGGCTGGGCGTAACTGCCACCCTTCTTTTATGATAGCCAGAAGAAACAGTTGCCCTCTTCAAGGCACAGATAGTGAAAAGAAACCTCCACCCTGGGCTGAGATGCTGACAGGCAGTGGGGTTTACCAGATACTGCCCTATGGAAGTGCTTATGGCTATAAAAACATATGGTCACAGGTTGTCTTTGCAGGAAGAGATCAAAACGAGTGATGAGATATAGAAGAGTGTCAACCTCCTGCTGGCAGATATATTGGGAAGCATGCAGAATTTCACCCAGGATTTTAGCCAAAATCCTGCCTAGAGTCCTCCCTTAACATACACCTCAGCTGGTCTAGCAAGTGCCCAAATCCAGTTGTCATCCCTATGCAGAACTGCTGAGGCTTACAGAGACCGTACACTCATGTCCTGGGGCTTTCCACAGCATATATGGTAAAACCAGTCTTACTTGCCTCTCGCCCTAATTCTGCCTCCTAAAACCAAAAGCATGAAACAAGGGGTTCATTCATAAACATTAATGAGGCTACCTGAGGGACTGTATTCTGTAGCATCATCATAAAAAAAGGCAAGCAATACTACTGCAGGATAATCTCTTTGTAGCTGACAAACATCCCTCTCACCTATTTTTAGGGATACTTTAAAGTGTTTCAAAGTAGTTGAATAATTAAGGCTTTTTTTTCTTGGCTCTGGAGTTGCACAATTTTTTGCTCTGGAGCACTTCTTTCCTCAAACCACAATCTCATCCTACAGAGCACACCAAGCTGGGAGCACTACAAAGGCAAGGGGTGGCAGTACCAATGGACAGGCTTACTTTGGAGCTTACTTAAGAGGTTGCTTAGGACAGGCGCCTGGCATCAAATGTGCAGTCCTGCTAGTCCTGCTCCTCCAGAGCATCCCTCCCATTTCTCACAGGCCAAGGGAAACATTCCCTAAGATGCTTGTTCCAGAAGGCCAGGAAAGTTTTGACAGCTGGTCAAGGGGCAAAGGAGATATTTTGGTAGCTGAGAGACAGCTGGGTTGAGTGTTTTGTCCTAGCCTTTGCAAAGTGGTTTTGAAAGCAGCAGAGGGCTGAGTAGCAAATGGGTGAACATAACCCCCATAGGGAAAGCTTCCACTCACCCTCAGAACTGCCACTGCAGAAAGAAATTCTCCTGCACTGCCCTCTGCCCTGCACGTTGTACCTGGCTTCTGACACTGAGCACTTTCCTGTGGTGCACCAAGAAAACAGCCAAGAAAGTTGACTGAGCAAACCTAACCTTTTGCTGCAACCTCTTCCAGGCCACTTCCTCCCACACCCCAGCTCGGGCCTTGGCCTTACCCCTCTGGGAGCCAAGGCAGCTCACTAACCTAATAAAAAATAAACAAACAAAGCCCAAAATTCAACCTCTTTTTTGCTGCATTAGTTTTCTGCTGGATTAGCAGACTGAACTAGCACACCAAGGAGTCAGGTGAGTACCAGAGCAGAAGCAAAGGAGGCTGCAGAAGGGTACAGCCAGAAGCAGGGATGCACTCCTAAGAAGTAAGCATTTGGCACATTTTAGGGAGGATGTTTGCTTATTTTAATATTACAGATTACTGTGTATCTATGCCACAGGATGCATGAGAAGAAAATCAAAACAAAGAAACTTTGGGATGCCTACCTCTTGGCACAAAAGGCACCAAGGTCTGCAATGATGCTAGGAGAGCTCAATAAAAGCATAACATTTGGTTCAAGGTCCTGTAGCAAGCAGACAGTTTCCAATCCCTGCAGTAGCTTGTCGCTGAGAAGATTCAGTGCTAAGTCCTGTCCCAACTGGAGTTGCCAAACACTGAATGCTTCTGCTTCACATACATCATGTTGGTGCTGTCCAGATGGAATGACATCAACATCTCCTTTTCACCTAGAGATGATAGAACAGGGAAGCTGCTGTGAAAAAATCTAGAGTCACCAAGGAGTCCTCAAACAGACCAACAGGTAACATAAGTACAATTTAAATTCAGGAAAGTAATCCATAGTTACAAATGAAATGCCTTTTCCTGCTTCTTAGAATTGCCTGAAGTCTAGCGTAAGTTCACCTATTCTTCAGCCAACAGCCAGACCTCATCAGTACACTAGTGATAGCATGGTAGGGTCAGACTTCTCAGAGCTCTGTCCTGCTCCAGCTGTGTCAGATGGCTAGCAAAATAACGCCCACCATGTATTTAAGCTGCTTAGAAGTGCTGAAAAGGACCAGAGTGATAACTGATCTTTGTGTAACACCATACAATGGATGTAGTAAGGAAACTGCATCACCATTACCACTGATCAGCTCCACAGCTCATCCAGCCAATGTACCTTGACCATCTCATTCCCATCAGTGAGACCATGAATGCCTGAGAGGGATCATGGAGGACAATAACGATGTATAAAAGATTAGTCCTCAATACCTTTAAAAAGCTTCCTAGTCTGCATCCAGATTGTCTAGATGTAGAAAGTTAGCCTGATATTAACTTGTGCTTGAGCTCCTACTAGTTTCACTAAGCATTTGTTCAGCACTTGGGATGATTTCAGCCAAACAGTTGATTTGAACTGATGTTATGTCCCAAACTGGGTTTGTCCATTATTGGTCAGAGCACATTGTGTTTGTTGTGTTGGCTTTCTTGATCAAAGGTAACATCACCTACTAATCATTGACATTTCAAAGCATCTCAGTGAATTAAAGACATACCAGCCACAGAAAAATGACTCGGGCCCTTGAAGCAGTGACAGCCTCAAAATGAGCTACTGTGTCTGAAAAGCTTCCCAAAGATACATGATTATTTCCAAGAGGAATAAAACAGTTACCTGGTTCCCACTTTGGAGGGGCAACTCAAATCACAGTGCATTGCCAAAGCACTTTCCTTACTGAGGAGACTCTTGGGCTCAGATTCGGCAGCATCAGTGGGAATAGCCACAGAAGTTTTTCTGGTCTGCAGCATACACTCTTAGAGCCTTTATTTTCCAGTGCTGATACCCAAGTTTCCACCTTTCTTTCTGCCAGCTGATGCAGGTATCAGAAAGTCAAGTAAGTCTGCAGGGGCAAATAACTGCAATGAGGTATTGAATATCCATAGAGCATCAGTCATTTTTCCCTTTGCCCAGCTTTGGAATATGATGACTGTGTGTTTAAGTTAGGAATACCCATGTTGTGCTCCTGACCACTGCATTGGGGAGCCTATTTGAGGCAAGGAGTACAGGAGGCATCAAGAAATCTCACTGGAAGGCCTGGGGCCATCTGCCTGCTGTCCTCCTCAGCTAAGAAGTAATTTTCTGAGGCCTTCCAGGCCACAGAGTGCTGTGGGTCACAGGATAAATAGAAGTCTCCCAAGAATAAACATCCTTGCTATTCATAGGGTGAGGAAGTTCAGGAAAACATTTCTGATAAATGTTCAGTTCCATCAGGTATGCAACTCAGTTCCCATTAAATGTTGGTTTTTTTTCAAGCAGCCTGGACACTCAATGTCAGCATGCTAAATATGTGCTAAGGGCCCTGGTAGGAACACCAGAGAGGGTGCTATCCCTGTCTGTCATGAGGGGCTAGCTGCAAGGCAGGTATCTGCTGAAGGATCCTTTCTGCTAGCCCCATTCACAGCTCTTTCCTGAGGCTGGGACTGCACCAGGCTAGGTTGGGTCACAGGCGACTGAAGTCCAGCACACCAGCTCTGTGAAATGGTCCTAAGCATTGACACAGCAATCCTGGCACACCATCACGTGTTCCTCACAGAAGCATATCAAACCATCCTGCCCTTAGCAAAGCCAGTTATTCCACTGTGGTCAGTAAGCTGCAGTTTAAGCAGTGTAATTACAACTGCATTTGGTGCTTCCACTTCTATCTGGATCGCATCTCTTTTCCCAGCCCTTACCCACTGGCAAAATTCTCTAGTGAAGACTTGACCCAAATGAAAAGGGTAATATAAATACATCCGTAGGGTTCTGCCAGCAATTAGGAATAAGGGTGGGGGGAAATCCCTCCTAGGAATCTAACAAAGCCAGGAAACCTTTTTAAGCGCAATCAGCCTATGAGAGTGACAGAGTTGACATTTAAGGTTGGATGGACAATAGCAACATGAAAAGTGTTAAATGACCTGTTCATCTCAACAGCATATTCATTAGGCTAGTTACGGGGCTGTTTCAAAAGCCTCCAGTTTGGACCTAGCTTCTCCCATCTCTGACCTTCTGTACTAACATGCAATAGAGACAAGAGGCTCGATTAACCCTTCTCTATCTGGTATAGTCAAAATGATTTACAAGTGCAAGAGATAGTTTTTAATTTCTTTCTTTTCAAATCAAGATTTTGACTTCAATAAAGATGAGAAGAAATCCCTCTACACGAAGCCCTCCCAGATTTACAACATGTGGGATTTCTACACATGGGTTTTCTGATGCCCATAGCCTAAGGCTGAATTCCAAGTCCTGTAACTATAGTAAAATATTAGTAATTGCTCACTGGGATCTCAGCCAGTGAGAATATTTCCTCTTTAACTTATGAAACAAAAAGAGTTGCCTTAAATACGTGCTGAAAGTAGAATACAGAATTAGCAGTGGTGTTTAAGGAGCTTGCCAGCATGCAGGTTCAGAGAGACAGAGGTTAGTCTGATCCCAGTTCAACTACACGAAAACTAATGTTCCAACAATTAAAATATTAGTCCAGATGAACAGGTGACACCCTCACTCTCCCCTGATTCCCCAGTGGGGTGCCACAGCCTGTTATGCCCTGCAACCATATCCCATGCTGACACCTCTGCAGGACTCCCAGTTGCACACACAAAATTAATTATTGTCAAATGCACTTCATGGGGACCAAGGAGAGAAATACAAGTTAAAGTAATAGACAGTCATATTAGGCAGCAGTTCAAAACCTCCTTGCAGTATAACCACAGGCAAGAGAAACAGAAACTCATGGTTACCTTCACAGGTGGGTCTCCCCCCACTTCTTCTCACATTGTCCCCACTCCTCTTCGCTTTTTTCTTCCTTTCTCTCCCTTCTCTCTTCCTGGTTTTTCTTCCCTTCACACCTTGGCCCTGGCTCTTTCCCAGCACACACTGCCAAGCTGCCCAGGGGGTGGAGGCAGGCAGTTTGCCCCTGCACACCTGCTCCAAGAAATTTGCAACTGCAGTACAGCACCTCCTACGCTACCAGACTCCTGGAAATCATGTGCCCACCGCATACTGCCTCCTTACAGTCCCAGCTCATCTCTGCTCCTTCATCTAATACATCCTCCCTGCTACAACACACTTCCTTCAGACATCTCATTCCATGCTCAGCTACCACAGCACCATCTGCTTCCATGTATCTTCTTTTTAAAGCAGCACTATCCCCAACCTTGTAAACCCCAAGCGACCTGGTGTATGAGCAATGAGAAAAATTCAACTTCAGAAGGGTGTTCTTGCTTCTGTTTTCCACGCAAAGAATCACACTGAAAAAAAATTAAAGGCAAAGCTTTTATCTACCTATCCCACCAAGTCACCAAGCCAAATACTAGAAGCAGGAAGACAGGACAAGTGGAAACAATCTTTGCAAGTTTCCCATACCCTTCAGAGGAAATGGACTCTAGATGTAATTTTAAAGGAGAAGATTTTAAGTGTTTTCCTTCCACTTTAATTGGCAAGTAATCAAGACCACATTCACTGCAATGCAAGATCTTGCAATCACACTGTGAAAGCAGACCAAGAAACCCTATTAGGAATGTAATGCAATTACAACCCAACAGCAGTCCAGCAAAGGACTACATATAAAGGGAGGCATGACCCCTCCCCATTAGAAAGAAGCTGGTGACAATATGGCTACAGTGTAGTTCAGACACCACTGGAAGCAATCAGAAGGGGACAAGAAAGCTGCCTCTGGATACTTATTTCACAGTCCTGAAATGTCACTATAGTCACAGTTGCTTTCAGATCATCAAATAACCAATTCCAAAACCATGACTGCTGCCCTGCACTCAGCAATATCTGAACACAAATGTGTATCAGTTTCATCCTGCCACTGTCCACAGGACTAGGGCAGCACACGGCATACAGACAAGAGGATATATCAAAACCACTCATTTTCAAATGAATGAAAGAGGAGAATGTTCTACAAGGAGAATAATCTTGGTGCTACACTACCTCACAACACATTTCTGAATGAAGCTTTGCGTCTGGCCATGGTTTGTAACTTTTAAAGACAGGCTGTCTGTCACCAGATGCCCGTGCCACTGCTGAGACAGGGAGTGACGTACAAAGTCCTTGGTTAGAGAGAAGGAGGAACAAGTGACTCCACAGGAACTGTGAACTAAGCACTCAGCCTCTTCGCTGCCTGGTCAGACTGCTGGGGCAATCGGCTGTGGGAGCTCATTGTGCAGACCAGCTGTCCCAGCTGGCATCTGAAGTAGGTTGAAGGTCTGGTTGTAGGAAAACAAGGAGAGCGCTGGATGATTCTAGCCTGATGGGGAAACATGCTGTGAGCACAACAAGGCTTTAAGAAGGGTTAAAAATCTAATTGTCAGTAAAGATATAAAAAATATAGGTCTTGCAAAGGCAGAGATTAAAGCAGATTTTCTTGATCGGTGACTTGGACTATGCTGCTGGGACATAAGATCTCCAAACTGACTGTAAAGCTATGAAATGAACACATTGTCCATATGCACACAGACTCCCAAAAAGCAAGGAAAAAAAATGCAAATTGATGTTATAAGTATTTACAGTTTAGATGAACATTTAAATGGTTTAAAAAAAAATACAACAAGCAAAAAACCACACACCAGGGTGACACTGCACAAGGTGGTTCTTGATTTGTCTTCAAAGTATTAACTGGACCTTCGGTTAAAAGGGAACAGGGAAATACTGGCTCAGGAAAGCCCTCAAAGTTCCTTAGGCTTCCCCCACTCTCCCCTATGACCTCTCCATTCCCTAAACATTTTTTCCTCTCATAGATCTGCTCAGAAAACATCATTTCCTTTTTGTTATCAGTTTGGTGCTATCGCTTCACCATAGCAACAGACAGCAAACAGCAGTTTGAACAACTGGAAGTTGTTGGCTGACTCAGGTAGGTTCTCCAGTGTGGCAGCAGGCTTGAGTGACTCTTTGCTTTTGGAAAAATGATCAGCTGCATCATTCTGGATTTAATTCCACTAAAAGAGAATACACACAATTAACTAAATGCCACCAATTAAACTATCAAGAAGACAGGAATCTTTTCAGTCACTGCACTTTGTATGCAGCTACACTGTAATCAAGGTGTGACAGAAGCTCCTGTAGACACACCAGGCTACTTTTAAAGTAACTACCTCAAGTCCTGGTGACAGATACGGATCACAAACCCCATTAGGGCAGCCAGGTCCATAGCAGACAGTTCCCCTGCATACATCTCTGTGTTAGCATGGGCCAAACTGCCTGCTGTGCCCGAGCTACCAGAGCCTGGGCGTGAGATTTTGTGAGACAAAATCCTAGGTCAATCCCAAGCAATTACCAGTAGTGAGGATGGATCTGAGCAAAGACACCAGAGCACAAACTGAAGCAGATGAAGCTCAATCCTGCTGCTAGACCATGGAAGTATTACACTCAGCAGGATGGCAGGGAGATAAAGAAGTCAACAGGATGATGAAGCAATGAAGGAGAGGAATGGGAGTGTTGCAACACATGGCTGGGACTTACACAAATACCTTTCCATTACTGAAAAGCATAGGAGAGTGGTAGACTGTGACAAGGTATCCAGCTCAGGTTGCTATCACCAGGTGCTTACATCTATCCTTGATGATGTGGAAGAAACAATTTATTTGGGAGGGAATTTAATAATAAAGGGTGTATATTTCTGCCAAGTACTCCTGAATTATTATTATTGCTTTACATTCATTGAACATCTGCTTTGTTATGGTATTTAATCCTGTTTTGCATAGGAGTGTAGGAACATTACCAGTGAACAGCAAACATTTACAGTGAAACTGTTTTTAAAATTGTATGCTTTGTGTGCACATAGTCTTTATAGAGACACACATATGTATACATAGATACATCAATAATTGCTTTACAGTTAAAGGAAGGTGAACTTCCCCCCAAAAATTTGCAACCATTTCAATTTTCTTTTAGGTTTGTTAACCCATTTCAGGTTTAAAAGACATTGTCTGTTGAGATCAGGGTGTGTATTGTATACCTATCATCAAAGATTCCACTGAAGTCAATTAACTTTTTTTTTTAATTACAACTTCTCATATCAAGACAAAGGTGTTTGATAAAATTCTCCCTAAATGTCTCAGCTTTGTGATTTTCCCCAACTAAAAATAGAAGCCTTTCAAAGGAAAACAGCTTCAATCACAAAAGAAAGACAAACATACTGAAAAGATTAAAACAAAATAAAAATCAAAAACCTGCCAAACTTCCTTCCCTGTATCATCAGAGAGAGCACATTTTCAGGGTGTCAGCAGCAGCTCAGTGTATCTGGCATTTAAAAATGTCCAAATAGCTCAGACCCTGCACAGCCCTTGCTGTTCTTTAATTTATAAACTAGTGTCCAAAGCCTGACCTCCCATTACCAAACCCCACTGAATTTGCTGGAGTTTCATAGATCAAATGCAGCAGAGAATTAAACTTTGTGTTGCTTAACTATACTTAACCAATAGTATACCAGTTAGTGGGAGATGTTTTTTCCCCACCATTGCATACACTGATAAGATAAAAATTCAGTAAGTAAAAATGTGGGGTTTCTTTCTGAATCTTGTTTTTTTTGGGGGGGAGGGATGACGACTGTAATTATATGGAAATAGCAAAGTTATTTGGTTATTTACCTGTGAACATGGTAACTGTGATCTCTGGGTCATCTTCTGCTCTTTCTGTCTTTCCATCAGCGCATTTATTTTCTGTGTGGCTGCTTGTATATATACAATTGTCTCTGGTTATCATGTACTGAATATGGTTGTTACTTGCTCAAATTTATTCCCAGCATGAAAATTATTTGAAAACAGGTGGAATGAGGGGGAGAAACACAGCCATCATTTGAGAAACTCACACAGTAGAGTGCTCAAGAGTTTCATATTTGAATTGCTTTCCCTGCCAAGAAAAGGCATTGTTACAGTGACAGCCAAGAGGTGTGTGTTACAACAGGAAAATCATATGGGAGGCAAAATTAAAATCTCAATCACAGGTGAAAATTCAAGGCAGCAGAGGAGGGTGTATATTCCTTTTTTCTCCCTGCCTCCTATAAAAAGTTGTGAGTGCGTTATCCTTTCTGAGGTGACACTGTAAGATGGCAAATGCCTAAAGTAGTGTAGCTAAGCACCCTCCTAGTACTGCATCCTTTCTCAGCGTGGTGTAGCTTTGGGCTCTGTGTAGAGCAGGAGAGCAGTGACTCTCTAGTCACCAGATAGCTTCAGTGCACCAAGCCCTGCCTGTACCCCACCAGCCTTTGTCCCTCGTCCTGTTAGGTCTGCAACTCTAGACCAGCTGTCACCCATCTGACCAACTGCTTGTCTCCCAGCTCTTCCAAACTGCTCAAAAGGAGCAGGGACTGCCACTGTAGCAGGGACAGCAAATGGAAGAAGCTATTCCTTCCACCAGGGAAGAGCCAGTGGTCCCTTCCAGCCCCAAGCTCGCAGAAGACCTCTGCCAGCACAGGTGGACCTACAACTAGTTGATCCCATCAAAGGAAGACTGTGACTTCCCGATGCCCTAAGCCGGTGCGGCCAAGCTGGCAGGATTCTGCAGCATGGCTCAAGTGCCAGCATGACTTGAAACCACATGATGGTTTTCACACAGGGGCACAGGCTAACACCTCTGCTCAGCCAAGGATTCAAATAGTGCCCGATGACAATTTAAGACAAACTTGCCAAGCCTGTGCAGATCCAGATAGAAATCATGTGGGATTTCTTTACACACAGACCACTGTATTTCTGAATGGCAGATTATGCTCTTCAGTTTCCTCTGCTCCCCAGCTACTTAGCATTTCTCCCCTGTTGTAGTAATTCTGGCCGACAACGCTCACTACTACTTACCCTCTTTGGATAATCACACCCTTCCAGTACCTCTTGCAGCCTAATGTTTTACAATGAAATCTGAGAAGGTCTGAATAATCCTAATAGCAGTTCAGCAGTGGCACTTGCACAATTATGATATAAAAGGTAAGTGTGCTCCTACCAGCTCTCCCTATAAATTTAGAGTGATTAATTCCATACAGTAACATGGTAAATGAAAAAATCCCCCAGTCTTCATTTAGGAGGTTTATACTAAATAAAAATGTGCCAAGGGTTGTGTGTTTGCCCCTAGCCTGTCAGCTCCCTGTGCAGGAAGGGGAGTCAGGCTCCCTTTCCTAGGCACACATAAAATGCCGGGTGATATACAGCTCTGCTCCATGAGGAGCGTGGCTGCAGTGAAAGCCAGAGGAACTCGGGCTGTTGGTCCTAAGGAAACCTCCTCCACAAGCCCAGGCTGGAAGGGCTGAGGCAGAAATCACCCTTGTTCTCCTGCAGCCTGCTTTCCTAGTGACACTCCAGGGTTTGGTGATGGCACTGTTTCCCAGGTACAAGGCAGCATGGAGTTGAATCCCCAATTAATTCGGTACGCAGTGCCCTTAGTGTTTGGAACAAAGGCTGGCATCTGTCAGAGGTGGTGAGTATCGTCTGAATTAATTTTTCCACAAGGAGCACAGACCTTGAGAAGGTTTTTAAGCTATCTCCAGAGACTAAAGGCCACTCTGTCGTCTGAATTTAGACTGCAGGGAAGACAGGTCTTCACTCATGAGATTTTAGTTTCAGTAGCTGCACAAATAGCTTGAGAAAATATGCCTTGGGTCTGATCCTGACTCTTACTGAAGGCAAAGGCCAAGATCCTGTGTGAGTTAACAAGAAGGAAGGTGTGATTCTGCCCCACAAAGCCAAGCACCTGGGCGATGCTCAGCCCCTTCCTGCTGCAAAGTTCATCGCTTCTGGGTGAAAACACCAAGGTGCCTGGTCCATTGTGCTCCTCCTAGATGAAGCCACCCTAACAGCCTGCAGGCCCCTTCTGCCCCTCATTACAAGACCCTACACCACAGCCTCAGCGGGTAGAACTGCCAGTACAAACCATACTGTTCCCAGTTCATTGCATATATGGAAGGCTTTGGAAATATTGATCAGTGAGAACTGCCCATGGCTGCTCCCCAAGACCAGCTCCAAGAAAGCTCCTGCAGCTGAGTCAATCAGCATAGGCACCGGAGAGGTCTAGGCTACCTTTACACTCCCTACATCACCTTTACATTCCCTTCATTGCCTTTATGCTGCCCAGACCATCCTCTTTTGCCATAAGCCTACCATCTCTGCTCCTGGGGTGGAAGGAAGAGCAGATCCTTCCGTTTTTCACACCTTCATCAAACTGTTTATCCAACAGCACTCAACACGCTTGCTCTGCCACAGTGTCTTGGCTAAGGGCACTTCCCAACAGGCTCCACCACTCAGACTGGCTGCAGCTGCTACATGGAATGTCTCAGAAACTGCCCCTACATGGAGCCTGGCCACCAGAATCTGCTTGGCAGAGAACTCAGCCCACAGGCAAGCTCAGGAGCAGGTCAGCAAATGGTGGGATCAGCCAAGAGGAGCTTGCCTATTGTCATCAGGGAAGATGATCCTCCCCAAGACACCCTGTGGTGTTGCAGAGCAGCATGTGGGCCAGCAAGGACTGGCTCAGCAACAAGAAGCCAGAGGTGAGTCAAGGGGTCTGTAAATACTGGCTGGGAGAGAGAACCAAAATGTCTGACTTCAGGAAGCTTAGTTTTTCCACTAGTTTAGCAAGTGCAGTAGGTCCCAAACACCTTGTCTTTGTCTGAAGCTGCTCCTGATCATGACAGATCAGGGGAGATGCTGGCCTTTCCTTCCTCCCTTCACTATATCTGAAATAGTGCAACCAAGAGGACTAAGAGCCATTATCCACCCAGGGGCCACTCTCTCCAGAACAGCAGGGCTTTGCTCTTATGCCTGGAGCACGCTCAGGCTCTGCTGCAGACTGGATACCATTGCATCTGTGTGGGACAAATCATTCCAGCCAAGAGTACACACCCCAACAGGGAGGAAAGAATCTCCCCTATTTTATCCACTGATTTCCTCCTTAAAATAAACATAAGAATGAACACATCACTGGCTAAGCCTTGACCCTACACAGCCCATACTACTGACAGGTCCATGCTGCTCCCCAGCAAGGCCCCTCTCCCCCTGAGCTCTCAGGCACAGCACACTCTGACCTGCCTCCCTAACCCTGGTGCAGCCTTTCCCCTTCCACACCCACACAGGGGATATTGCCTGTCCCCTAAGCTGCTGGGGTTCCACAGCATGAAATGAATACCAGTGTTTCTGTGAAGGGGGAGAGAGTCACCAGCCATGCCACATCCAGAGACAGATCCCAGCTCCTGGCATGGCCAGTTGTGCCTGGTATCTACCTGACAATTACTTTCTTAATGCATTTCAAGATTCACCTCATACTTAGAGAAATTCTCCCCTCCCTACAAGAGGACACAAACCAGAACCAGCTGGATTGCATCTCAAGGTATACTGGGGGGTTGGTGGTGAATCCAAGTGCAGGAAGGGGTCTGTAAAACTGCACTTGTAAATCCTTCAGTGGGAGAAGTTACAGTTCTCCCTCCCCCTGCTTACAGGATCTCTAGCGTCAGGGGCTTTACACTCCAGTGGCATGCTCCCAGTGTGCCTTGCACATCTGCTGAACTAAGGGAAAAGTGGACACTGCATAGCTATGATTTATATGACCAGGCACTGCTGGAGAGGTCCCTCCCCACTGCAGGAAGAACACGTACTCACTTCTCTTTCTCTCCTCATGCATCCTGCCCTTGCGATCACTGCACAGTTGCAGAGGGGAAGCCTGTTATGAGATTGTCACCACTCCTCCTCCTTTTGCAGCAACCTGAAATGCCAAGGCATGTGGCTACTGCGCTGCCCTGCAAAGGCACTAGGCAGAAGAAAGGCCCCGGCATCTGTACCACAGGGTACCCCCAGACCTTAGTCCTTTGGAGCAGTGCATGCAGCTTTCCCTTTCACTAATGCTAACTGAAGAACTCCACCAGAACTGGTCAGCCAGCTTGACTGAAAGAAGAGTTAACTCAGTGGAAGAAGGCACAGGAATAAAAGGCCTTCCTTTCTCCATTTGTCAGGCAACAGGTCACACATTCTTGCAGACAGATCCCAAAGCCTGTCTCTACTCTCACATTTCCTCTCTTCCTTTCCCTGACGCTTTCCTGACACATCTTCTTGTGCACTTTGCTCAGCTTTCAAAGTTAACACTCCTCCCTGCTTGTTCTCCTTCCCACTCCTTGTCACTGGAGTCCTGCTGCTGTCATCACACTCCCATCAGACTTCTCCTTTCAACGGTGTGTTTCCACGCTGTCTCTCCCAACTGTCACATACGCTTCTGGTTCAAACATCTGTTCCTCCCCCTCCCAGGGAAGTTACTCCAAAAGACACTGCTTTCTGTCTGAATGGCAGAAAGGATAGATTTGGTTGTACATGTGGCACTACACAGCCATCCGTGCTGCCAAGTGAAAGGCTCCTTTTCTGTAATTTGGTCACAACAATTCCAAGAGCTACAGCATCGTACAGCCCAGCTGCTCAGGGATAACAGCCTCTGCTCTGCAGGGAAGCAAAGGAGAAGGATACTCTCTACCCCACACAGAAGGAAGGTCTGCACAATCATTTTCTGTAATGGGGTAAATGGATGCCCCTGCAAGAATGACTCAACTTGGTGGTACAGGAAGGCTACCTGTTTCACAGTACCAGCAAGGGATTGATCATTTGCAGGAGCAAAGTGACTACTCTGTATCTAATAGCTGGTGTTGCCCAGTGGCTTCAAATTGCTTACACTATTGCAAGGTAAGACTCAGGCCAGTGCTGAATACAGATGTAGGGGTTAACCCAGGCAGTATGACCAGGGTGAAACCTCAGGGTACAAAACAACATCCCAGTCTTTCTTCAAAGCATTTGGTGTCACTCAGCAGAGACAGTGATTGGAGATCTTAGGGAGTCTCCAGTCATACTTCACCTAGAGATCCTCCACTTCTAGGCAGAGGAAGGACTGCAAGCCCACACTATACATCCACCACCACACCAGCAACACCTCCTTCAACATCTCAGCTCAGCCATCCCCATAGGCTGGGTATCAGCTGCCAACATACTCTCATTCACCAGGTACACCACATGTAAGTGTCTGAGGCTGCTCCATATCCAGGGGCAAGCTTCTGAACAAGTGGTGCAGCTAGTCATAAACCACTTGAGTTAATGCAAGTGAAGTGGTCTGCTCCTCTACTAGTGCAGTCACTGAGCATCCCTCCTTTCACAGGGAAAATTAGTCTTTCATGGCCTTCAGGCACATCCCCAAACCAGGTTTCAGAACTTAGAGAAGAAGGTTCAGAGGGTTTTTGTTACTGGTGGTAAGTTCTGCCCACAGTTGCAACCCCAGTGAAGAAACTGAAATGGAGTTTCTGTTCTATTCCCTTTTCAGCTGCTTACAAGTTTCTCAGATTCCTTCTCGGGGTGAAATGTTCAGTGCTTGGTCTCAGCTCGGAGATGATTTCTTTTATTTCCCCCTGCAGGAACTGTGAGCAAAATACTAAATGCAGTAGATATGGAGTTTGGGGAGCACAAGCAATCAGATATTTCCCCCTTGTTCCCTCTGATACCATATGTTCCAATTGGAAATTTTACACTTGCATACTGGTAACTCGTAAATGGTGGAGATGATAGACTTCAAATGTTCTCATTGAGAGGCAGAAAACAAACCCAGATTTAACAAAATAATTGGTTCAATACTGTTAAGATGAGTTTAAAGAATTCTGATAATGCTTTTCCCTTCCCTGGTGTCCCAGGAGGGACAAGAACACACGTTTTATTTTAATCTATGTGCTGTAATTTTAAGGATAGCTGACACAAGGTGGTCTTTGTTAAGATGTATCTATTTGCTTTGAAATCCAAAGAAGTTCAGCACTTACAGGCTGCCAGAAATCACAGACCTATTATTCAAGGAACTTCTGAGCACTGCTGTCAAAACCATCAGAAGTCTGTAAGCTGAACAGCTCCCATTCAATGCATTTTTGTGCTCATTTGCAAACTCTACAGTGGGATTGCTTGGACATTTATTCCCCTCAACCCCAAACTCAATTAAAACTAAAGGCAGAGAACGCTAATGGCATGTTTGGAAACCCAGCCTTACAGAAACAATAGCACCCTAATCATCCTCACCCACAATGTCAGATAGGCCAACTTACATGTCACACATGGGGTTTTTTACTTCAAAGTCAGCCCTGCAAATCCCATGCAAGCTTTGGATAACTCTACATGTTGGCATAAATACTTAAGTTATAAGGCACAATGAGCTTTAAGCACAGGTACTTTCTCACCACAAGCGCTCAATCATTATCAAATTCATGTATGCACATAGATGGCTATAAATACTATCTTTTCCAAGGGCAGGTTTACTAAGGGGATGTAGGGAGGCAATATCCCTCTGTCCCTTCTCCCAGTACCACTGTATGGCATGGATGTCCTTTTGTATGTGGCTGGGGAGTTACTGAACAGCTGTCCAGCTCATCTTGCTCCCCCTGCTCCATCCATGGTCCCATTTACAGCCAAGAGAGACACTACTGACAGCTCACATGTATTTAACAACTTGGCCAGCAGACCACTACCAACACAGATCAGCACAACGTGGCACAATAAAACAGCACACAAAATCACCCTGTTTGGGCAAGGAAATCTCATCACCTGAAACTCACCAAACACAAGGGCTGGCAGACCATCGAGGAAGCAGATGATGGCTCCCTTCCAATCCTGCTGACCAAACTGACCCAGTAGCCACCTGGAACACAGCAAGAGCTGAAACCTCTTTGGCAAGCAGCTCCCAGCCTGTTCACTGCCTCCACAGCATCTGGCATGAGCTAGGTTCACATCTAGCACTCATGCTCACTTTGATCTCTCAGATAGTTGTGTACCTTAATGATTCATGATTGTTACTCAAGTCCCACCTGCAAGCAAAAAAGCCTCCACACCAGCCTGCTGACATTATGGGATAGCTGTGGGCTCACTTCCCCAACCTCCTGGGAGCTACTTCGTTACACTAGTCTCACAGCATGGTGATTCTATTAAGTACTATGGAAGTAATCTTGATTTATGCCAGGGGGAAGGAGAGAATAATCAAGTTCTGTTCCTCACCTTCTGAGCTAGTAGTCCTGCTCTGAACTTCTTCATACTTTGAAGTGCTTTATTCTGGTCAGGTTGGTAGAATTACTTCGCTTCTGTATCCTTAAGCTCTGGTCATTCTTTGCTGTAATTCCTTGCAGTGGCTTCTGGAAAGGTGCTTTTCTCCCTCCACTCCCCACAATAAATGAGTTTGTCACTTGAAATATACTGCCAATGTGTTACATGTCCCATAGTGTTTGTGGTTATATCAGAAGTGTTTGTTTATAGCACCATAATTCAGCAATATCTTGATTACAGGAGAGGTGGTGTTGTAACTCACTGTGGCTAGAGAGAATATTATTTTTCTTTTCCTTTAATATAAAATGTTGATTTTCAGTCAATACACTGAAAGAAAAAAGTGCAGTTGTTGCCCTAGTAACCAGCTGCCTTGTAAACCACAAGATGTTAGGAGCACAAGGTGTTAATTGTTCCAAGTGCTGCTTGTGGTCAGGGATAAAAGCTACAATGGGAGAGATCATAAGAAACATCTGGGAAGATAAAGTCAGCTGGTCTCTGCTTGGAGAAAGCCTAGACAACAGCAAGTGGAGAGAGAGAAGGCAAGGAGAAGTAACACAGCCACCAGAGGAGCAGATCAAACTGAATGGTGGCCATGACCAAAAGCATCCCCGAGTGAAGCCTCTGAGAGCATAACATGCTTCTGGAAGCCTGACAGGTTATTACCAGGCTCGCTCTGAGTTCAGCATCTCCAGCACCAGACGTAGCAGCTTTTCCTGCCACTGCTCATTCTCTCCTGCTGACCAGACCCATCTCCATTTCCCCTTCTGCTCTGCTTCCTAGAGTTTCCACATGCTGTGCTCCAGAAGGCTCCTTTCCACGTGCTACTCAGCATGCACTGAGGCCTCTCCTGCAGAAGGTGCCATCACCTCTCTGCAGAGCATTTCCTCCTTCAGAACAGGCCAGGGCAGAGCACCCTCCCTCTCACATCCCCACCCATGTTGCAACACAACTTCATTGCCCTGCTGAGAAGCTCTTGTTTTCAGGCTCCTGGCACTCCATGGCACAGCACCCAGCGTCTCCCTGGCTGCTCCTGCTGTGCGCTTCTTCCGGCTGTGCTGTCTGCTGAGAAGGGAGAGCAGTAGATTGCCTCAAGACCAGACCAAACTCCACAAAGTATCTGGGTTCCTGCCCCAGCCTCCTATGAGACAGAGCTCCTCAGCAGGGCAAGAAGCACCAGGACTCCTTCTCCAAAAAGCCTCTAAGGGAAAGACTGCATGAAGGCCTCTCTCCTGTGTCTCTCTAAGACGAAAGCAAGCTGGCGAGACACAAACCTCATGCGCTGCAGCATCTGCCACCTCTCCTTTTCCTCCCCCCCGCCCCAAGCCAGCGTCTGCAAACTAGAGAGCAAACATGAATACTGCTAGATCTGGAGGAAAGTTTTCTATTGTAGCCCTTTTTAGCCATTTACCTGCTCTGGATCTCCACTGAACCTGCCAGTATCTGTATTCCCTTAGGAAATAAAGGCAAGGAGCACAGAAAAAGCAGCATATATATATGCTAAGCCCCTCCCAGAGGCAGGGTTATGCTAATCAGGGAGCCTCTGTCCCAGCATGGTACATGGATTACATATACATCATTAGTAACATATGGCAAGAAGGTCTCATGTTCATCACACCACTGCCCTCCCCAGCACACATGGCTGGAAGGTTTCACAGTACATGTTAGTCGTGGGCACTCAGGCATAGAGGAGCAAAGTTAAGCTCCTGCTTTGACGTGAAGAGGAAAAGGATAGGACACCAGGGTTGGTACCCCCACTGGGCTTCAGTTTCCAGGGATATATTCCTGATGTCTCATTATTTTAGGGAGATTTTTCCCTGTGTTGTTTTTATTTACTAATTCTTGGTGCATATACTTGGTAATAAAGACATATATCACAGTAAGCCACACTGCAAAGCCCTGTGTGCAATCTACTGACACATTACACTGGTGATGAAGACTACAGCTAACTACACAATCTTCATATAAAATTAAAGGTTTATTTCCTTTCTCTTGCTCTCCCTGGCACAGTTGCCAGTTACAATTTGGCTATCTCCATCTCAGCCCACCCTAACATACACCTCTCCCACTGACCAGGGCTGGGATATCCACCATGCATTCTTTATGTTAGGAAAACACAATTTGCTGAGAAACTGTGGTTTTTTCCAAGTGGAGTATGCCCAGGCAGCACTTTACATAGCAGAGCTGTATTTAAACTGAGGTCTGTGGGTAAGACTGAAAAATAAAGATGAATGAGTTTGGTTGGGTAATTGGATAATAAAATTGAAGGCTCTGGAGTTTAGCCCAGGAATAAAATCCAGTATATGTGGCTGGCTAGCCTGCTGCCTCTTCTACTGCTAGCAGCACCATCTTAATCTAGCAAGGAGATCTGCCCTTCATGTGGAGTCCAAAGACAGAAGCGTGTTTGGGTAGCACAGCCCATGTACTAGCACAGGATCAGAGGCACAGGATCAATCCTGCCATCTGTCAGTCTCCCAGGTTTTGTTCCCCACGTACGAGGCAGGGCTGCAGGACTCAAGTGGGCTTGCCTGCTGCTACAGCAGTACCCATCACTCTGCACAGCAGAACAAACCCCATCCCAGGGGAGGTTTCAGGAGGCTCTGTGTTCGGTAGGAGCACAGGGCAGGTCTTTAGGGGCTGGCAACCTGGCTGATAGCTTAGGGGCTTCACATAACTCATATGGGCACAATGCAAGTCATCCCATTGATGGGTGGGAAGAAGACCCCTGCTCAGGGTCCACCAGGGCAAAGCTTAGGCTCAGTGAGATGTTCAGACAGTGCTAATGCATACCTCAGTGTGTCAGTAAATTCTAATGTGGCTATGTAGTGAGCCATGTCTAAGGGTGGAAAGGGCAGCACAGCCAATCTGAAAGGAAAACTGAGGATGGTTTTGCTTCCTGGATTGAATACTTTCCTCAATCCACCTTTCAAATTGCTGCAGAACTGAGAAGCAAAGCAGAGGCAAGTTTCTGTAACTTGGGAAATCCTTAAAAAAATAAAGCAAAGCTGGTTTGAAAGGCAGACTTTGTCAGCTGCCCTATTTTTAGGATTGACTCCTACAGGTCCTTCCTTCAATGATAGCAGTTTTGCCTAAGCAATGACTAGGGACTGCAGAATTTAGGCTTTTAATAAAGCAATTGTGTAATTAAAAATAAATGGGTCTCTAGTGTCACTATTTAAAAGAAAAGAAAACTTAGATCAAATAAGGCATTTCTTTCTTTTTGGTTTAGTCTGCTTGGATCATGCAGAGCTTTAATGACGCAGTCACAAATGTTGTATTTAAAAGGCCTCTTAGTTGCTGAGAGGAGCCCCAGGAGAGGGCTATTAACTGGCCAAATTAGGCTATTTATTTTTGTGAGTTTTGCAAGTTTGAAAAAGAGAGGCACATTTTCACTTAGGAGAGTGATATTTCAAATAGGTCACAGGGAACTCTGGCAGGCAGGGAGTAAAGCAGAGCGTCAGTAGGAAAACATTAACCAGAGACATTTTGCAAGTGCAAGTCGACATTTGGGTTCCTAATGGCTTCTGAAGTCCATTCAAAAATCTTTCAGTGGATGTAAAATAGGAGCAAGGCACTGCAGCTGTGCAGGAGCCCTGGTCTAATCCTGAAAGCCTTTAAAATGGCAGAGCTGTGCCTGTGGGTGCTGCTGTGAGAGAACCCAATGCTGTCAGCACCACTGATAAGCTCAGCAGTAAGTGAAGGAGGTGGACTCTGCCTGTTGGTTAGGAGATAGATAATGCTTGCACAGATGGCTAGTCACTCCTGAAGTTTCACTGCACCTTCCCCTCCCTCCAGCTTTCATTTTGATTCTTCAGTTAATCAATGAGCTTCATTTTCCTCTCACATAATCACAGTCTGGAACAAATCAGGAGCAACTTCAGTAAATCCCACAAACTGAGCCGCATGTACATCTTTAAGAATCAGGCCCAATACTTTCTACATGCTTGAGGCTGCTGGGAAAAGGTCTGTCCACACCACCTCAATAGGCATGGCACATGCTGGCCATTACCACACCACTGCTTCCTTTTTGCATCTGCAAACAATTAATTTTATGTCTGCTCAGGAACGATTCACCTGAATTCCTTTACGAGACTGGCCCATCTCCCATTGACTTCAGCAGCTCAGGAGGAAGCCACTAAGGAGCTAAAGAAGGTTCTGGGGCACTTTGGGCTGTTGCTGGGTCCTGCCCCTGCTCCAGGGCTAGGGTCCCTTGAGCTGCCACCATACAAGTGACCAGAGTATCACTGCATCTGCATGTGATGGAAAGGCATTGCAGAATCAGGATCAAGGTAAGAAAATACATTATATAAGATGATACCAAAAAGTAGTGTTCCTAGAAAGTGATGTCTAATGGGTTCCTCTTGATGGATTGTAAATCCACCAGTCATATATGTCATAAAACAAAACCAAAGTTAGAGAAAAAGTAACCGCACACCTATTAGAGCAATCTAGCTCTTCCTCGTGGTTTTTCCTATATAAACTGAGTATTGAGTACTCAGAGGACTGGTATGTCTGAGGCTGTGACTGTCACATCAGTGCTTTGGTCAGTGAATAAGAAATCTCTGTCAAAACACCTTTTCATGACTGTGGTGGGCCAGGCTCTCAATAGCACGTTCTCCTCCTCCGGCTTGGTAACCAAGTGGAGCTGCAGGTGTTTTGTGCCCAACATTTCCATGGGACTGTAGGTTTTCACAGTGCAGGTGAACCAGAGTTTTATTGGATGAGAATGAGGGAGTTGACACTGGACCAAAGGGAGCTGATAGGGAAACACTTCAACAAAAATCTTGCCAGTCAATACACAAAACATCAAACGGACCTGATCCCTAGCTTTATTCTTCCCTTAATTGTTGTACTCTGTCCTACTAACATAGAACAACTCATCCCACCCCACACAAAACAGAGCCAAAGCCAGAAGGGATATCTGGCACGGTGACACCATGGGCTGGACTGTGAACACCACTGTACACTCAGCAAGACAAAACCAGGGGTAGAGAAAGCCCCTCCAGCCATGCCACAGAAGAAACCTGTGCTCCGACCTGTGTCACTGGTAGCATGTGACAGGGCAGGCATTAAAGCACACACTGTTTTGCAGAGGTGAGGAGGGAATTTATGGAGACAGGAAAAGGACAAATGCATCGCATGTCCATTTGGCATGAAAGCAGCTATAAATATTGTGATAATTGTCTCCAGGAACCCAGGGCAACCTCTGCCCTGACTTGCAACCACACGCTGTCCCTTTGGACTTTACTGAAGCTATTCAGGTTGCAAGTCACCAGCTCAGCTGGCTCAATTGTCTGTTATTCCCATTAGAAAAAACCTAGCAAAGGCAGCCCTTTCCAAAGAGATATGAAAGCTGGTTCTCTTTCTCAGACAAACCTGCTGGAGCTCCAGTTTCAGTCATCACCCAGTTGTACAGTGCTGTTCTCCAGCTGGACCTTGTGTCTGCTCTAGTGTGGTAATGCTTCCAGATCTACTCTGTGTATTAGCTTAGCCTGACAATATTTATTTAACAGATAAAACTTTGATGCTGCTTCTGCAGAAATAGTTTGCAATGTATTAACAAGGCCATAATATTAGTCAAAAGTACCTCTCACGTGCCCTCAAACGTTTGGTGTAAAAGAAGCAGCAGATGCCAAAGGTCACAAAGCAAATTGAGTCCTTATGAGAAGTTAACCATTAGATAAAGAAAAAGGATGATCTGAGGGTACCGTAAACCACTCTTCCCTACAGGATATTGCAGCTCACAGCATGCTGTGTATAACACATTCAAGGTTACCATTTAAAACAACCTAATATGGGTCCAAGTCCATCAAGACACAAAGAAATAATTCATCCTTTTCCCCTGGATGGGTATGAAGCAAACCATGCCACAGCGCAGGCCCAGGACAAAGAAGTGTTTCTTGATCAATGCACCTGCATAAAAGCCTCACTGCTCGCCTGCTCAAGATGGGGCTTTCAAGAAGACCTGCAAGGATTTGGGTCACTCTTGCTCTCCCTAAAGTGCCAGCTCCCCACCAAGGCACCAGGGCACCTCATCCTGCTGCTCCCCTCCCAGGTACAGCCATAGGCTGCAGACCCCTGCCGACACCAGTCACAACATGAGAGGGGAGGGTCTGCCAGTGGCCAGGTTGCCTTCTCCAGCCAAGGGTAAAGACGTTACTCATGGCAGTATGGGGCTGGTGATGCCCACAGCAGAAACCTCTCTTTGGACTGTTTTCTTTTTGTCTCTGTTTCCCCATTCAGGAAAAAGCTTCTGTCACAACAGCTGCTGATTCATTTTCTGACTTGGTGCCGAGTGCGCCAGACATAACATTCGTTTGCTGCCAGAGTGGTAAAAACAATGACTTACCAGCTCATTTTTCTTCAGTTGATTATGTTTAGGGAGGGAGAGGAAAGGAGAAAGGAGCTTTAATTAAAATTAGATAAGGAGGATAAATCCACTGAGATGCAAAGAGCAATGCTCTGCAAGGCAGGAAAGGGGAGACTATCTGAGGCAGTGCAGGGATACCCAACACCAAAGAAAGAAAAGCAAAAGGTTCCACGGCCATTGGCAAGGGACTCTGTGGTCACCTGCTGCCCTTCATCAACTTCTTCTCTCTATGCTTTCCACCTTTCAGGTGTCAACAGCTTCCCAGATCAGTAACTCTCAGATCCAGCATGCTGCCTCCTGGCCTGAGAAGAGAGAGAGGCCTGAAGAGGGCTCTGATGAGGGCACACAAGTACACTGGTCTTTGATTCTCCCCATCTTTCTTTTCTGACTTCTTCCTGGGATGGAGTACCACCATTAACATTTATTTGCTGCTTAAAACACTGACTAACAATTTGCCCAGTAGATAGAATCCACATCCAACCCACATTTTGGAGGTCCTAAGGACAGTGGTGATTGAACTCAGAGTTTGGCTTGCTTGTTAGACATTAAAGAGCCAAATCTGGACCTGATGAGTAAAGTCTGACCTGTTAGACTGTCAAATATTTTTCTCAGTGTTTGACAGGGTTCTTTGGACACATGAGAAATAAGATGATCCATATTCCCTGACCTCAGTCATATGCCACAGGTCTTATTTGGAAATAGCTCACCAGGTCACTAACTCTCTTGGCAAAGATCCAAATGAAGCTCAGATGCCAAGAAAACAATGGCACATGTGGCCTGACCACAGTAGTGTTCTACTGGCATTTAGCCACAAATTAACTTCCTAACAGACTGCCCCATCTGCATCCTGTCCCAGTTCTGCTGGCCAAAATGGACAGAGAACCATTATTAACTCACATTCTTTAGTTCTCTGATCTTTCTCTTATGAGTTAGTACAGAATACAGCACAGTGATGTGCTGATGCCCCACTTGAAGGCTTTGTCTCCACTGTCTTCAAATAATGCCCAAACCCAACCTGCTGTCCTCCTCCAAGTGATCCATTCCCATGGGGTTTGTTTCAGTTCTTATTTGGAAAGGAATGGGAGTCAATAAGGGCAAGGAAATGCAGGGTAAGGACCAGCTATGGAAGAACCATCCAAAGCCATTATCCCAACACTACCATTATCATCAAGGCCAATGATAAGAAGAGGCTAAGTCATTCAGAACACCAGAGGCTACAACAGAGATTTTAAAGAACAGTGATTCCACATCTCTCTGGTTAACTGTGGTGAGATAATACGAATCAAACCAAGGACTCATGAAGGATTACTCATCTAATGCCCAGTAACTACTCCAAACATACAAGGAGGAAAAGCCTTACCTTTATACTTAGGAAGCTCTTGCCTTCTTTGCTTTAAATGGTTATTCGCACTCCTTACTTGAGGGGAACACAAAGAATGACAAAACCCAAGATCAAGAAGTCATTCTTGTTCACTACAGAAAATGAAATAGACACTATAGAATGTCTCAAACAAGAATGAAGGACTTTCAAGAATACCCAAAGAGGCAACTAGTTACCACCAAAAAAAAGCTGTCCACCTTCTTAGAATATTTTTGGAAATGCACCTCATTAAGTCAACTTCTATTTAGAACATGAAGGGGATATTTTCAACATCATCCTCTCATAGAATGGGGAAGAAGGCGTTTAAGAGATTTCTTATATTCTGTGCTCTTCTCTCTGCTACACAAGTAAACTACTGTTTGCTTGTCTTGATCTTCCTGCATCATTTCAGAAGGGCTTGTACACACTGCCTCTTGGAAGACATTGCTAAATTACGTTACTATAGCAAAACAGAAGTATTTAAGAAAATCTCCAACTTAACTAACCATGTTATGATACCATCCACCAAGAAAGACTTTTCCCTCCCATTACCTTTTTACTGATTCAGATACTACAGAATGCAATGCTGCACTGCAGAGCAATACTCATGCTGTGGATCAACATATCTGACCATCCAGAGACACTCTGCTCTTCTGGGCTCCAGCTGGACCTCTAGTTTCTCAGCACCTTTGCAAATTAAACCTAGAAACGAACACATTAAACTGTATTGCTTCATAAGGACCTTCATTTCCAGGCTTTTATCTGCAGGAATGATATTGCATTCTATACACTAGACCTGTTTTTGTAATACTGTGGTTCATCAGAAGTTTTTAAGTTAATACTGAATCAGAAATAATACACATGTGATTCATAATAATCTAACTGAATGGCTGTGCTGAACATATTGTAAGAAATTCTGGTTAGGAAAGAAGCTCATTAAAGAAATAGTGACTGTTATTATCCCACTGCATATATTGTTCTACTGGAAAGTTTCCTCGAGTAGTTTCTTTAATTAGCAGTTTGATAATTTGAAATAGTGTGATCTCCACCACACACAATTTGTAGAACAGACTTGGCTGACAACACAGAGGAAAACAAGCAATCTCTTCAGAGTTTGCATCTCTAGGGCTTATCTTGTCATTTGCTAGCTATTCAGCTGCTGTATATATATGTGTGTAACGTGGTGACACTGTTCTTGTGGGAATTGGATTTTTAAAAGTTACAAAAAGAGCTTTTCTATTGCAACAGAATATAGTCTTTTTTTTTAGAAAATCCACATAAAAATATTTGCATAACTTTGGGCTATTCAAATAGAAGGTGTTGACCCCAGCTGTGTTCTAGTGAATGAATCATTTATGTAGGAGCTCATTGCACAGAACGTATGGTATTTTATCTTTGCTGGTTTTCTGCCAAATACAGTCTGTAACAATTTTTCCCCTTTGCCACATTTGCTACTTGATATCCTTTAAAATATATCAGCTCCAAGCGTGAGAAAGCAAAACAGATTCTGGGCTCGCTCTGGCTGAGAGCTTTCTGTATGGATACTCCCGTGCTGGCACTGAGCTGCCCTTGCTTTTGAAGAACATCCATTCCAGATCTAGGATCTCTTTGTGCTGGATGCTTTGCATCAGTGTTGATTTAGAGTTCATTTAAGTCTGCAGGGAACTGCAAAAGCCCAGGAGCAAGCACAGAAACTGAGATCCTCTTCACATACAAAACAGGAGCTGTCTCAAAGCACAGGGACAAACTTCCACTAACTCAAACATCCCAAGCTCTGCACCTGCAGCAACAGCCTGGAGGAAGGGAGGATGTTTCTGCCATAGCTCTAGTCCTTTATGACTATCCTCCAGGTACCACTTAAGTAATATTTTGGCAAGTCATATTTCTACCCTCAAGGGCAGGGAACAAGACTATTTCATTAAGTGACTGAGGCACTACATGGCCAAGCTGCTACTACACTAGGTTTGATTTGAAACGGTAAACGCGAGGTCAAACTCTCTCAGCACTGATCTCCCGAGAGAGAAGAGATAAGGTGGAGTGCTAAGATTTCCACGCTCCCACATGAGTAGATAAGGTTTGAATGAGCAGTCTCATCCGTAGGCTGCTTCTCTAAGCTTTTTTTATAGCTTATGCTGGAAACCCTAATACTTCTCTACACTGAATCACATAATTACGGTTTCCACAAGAAATTCAGAGCAGGATCTCCTCCCACAAAATTTCTTCTCACCTGCACTCCTTTCATCACTAAAGATGACTGTTTGTCAGCACTAGCTCTACTGCTGAGAGAGTTCACATGCAGCACAATTTAACAGCCGATGAAGGCAAGCCTATTCCCTCATGTGCAAGCTTCTAAAATGCTCACCTGTAATTGCGAGTCACATGAACATCTCCATGAAGAACCATTCATTCAGGACATGCTTGCAGTCTTTGTGTGTTCTCCCTGCTAGTCAAGGAACAGCTTTTACAACAATCTCCATCATCAGGAGGTTACCTTCCAGTTTCCCAGGAAAGCCTTGCTCAGATGGAGATATTGCAGATGGGATGCAGCTCCATTAATCTCTGCCATGCCAGCTTCCTCATGCCTGAGCTGTTCTCCGTCACAGAAGGCTCCCTCTTCATTATGGCCTTCCTCCCATGTGCAACAGAAACATAATAGCTCAACTAAACCTGACCCTGGGTAAACACTGAACACAGACAAGACACTGCTCTGAATGTCACCAGTTAATTTGTCTTTCAGAAGCAGATTACTTCTAGTGTGAAATGCTTGCTCCCATCCCCTCAAATCAGCAAGCTGGTGTTTATATACAGCTCTGCAAGAAGGCTCTTCCTGAGACAGTCACCCAAGAACTTACATTGACACGTCCAAATGTCATAGGCAGAGCTGAAAGCACCACTGTAATTAAAGTTGACTATTGTGTAACTCAGGTTTAGGTTGCTCATAATTTCATCTATAATTAATTGTTTGGGCTGAAAATTTTTCCAGCTGGGTTTGGCCTCAGGCTAAACTTTTCATTTCAGCCAAAATGGCTCAAGTTTTCCTCAAGAATGATTAAGGAAAAAGACTCTTTTGCCCCTGTTAAAAGGAACTTCTTGTCATTCTCTCACATCTCCATGCTTCTAAAAGCCATACCTTGAAATACTGGCAGACTCGACTGCTGTGAAATACATGTCTTTTCATATTCTCAGGAGGGGGGAAGGATCACAATTTAGCTGTTTTCAGCCTCAGACATATTTTTTTTTTTGTTCTTTTTTGCTTATACATGTGCAGCAGAGACCCAGCAGCTACTCTGACTATCCTCAGTGCTGAGCAAGCTTGGTGCCCCACTGTGCCAGACAATAAGGCAACACATGCAGCGTCTGATTGTGACCAAGGACACTCCTGTGGCTCTAGGGTTTGCTAGGGCTTTCATTGCAAATGTGCCCTTTGGTTGCAGAGCCCCTGTGGTACCAGGCCAGAAGAGAGCTAGGAGACAGTTCAAACTGATATGGACACTGCATCTCAGAGAACACCAGGGATGCAGCTACTAAAAAGAGCCTGTGATCAGCCTACCTCTACAGCAAGGTCCCAGCTATAGACAATGACCATGACCCTGGGTACACATGGAGCAGTGAAGACAAGACAAAATTTTCAAGAGTTGTTCAGTTATCAGCTGCTGTCTACTCTGGTTATCCAAAGAGACAGAGGGGAAGAAAATGAGTATGTGATGACTCATTAAAAAGAGCACAGCACAACTTCATGGGTTGAATGTAATTTGCATGAACAATCTTAACCAAAGGTTTCCTTCTCCTGGAATTTCTGAACTTGAAACCTTATGACAGACTGAAGATGTCATACCCACTTTCAGAGAGTGCACACAACCACTGACTTTGGGTCATGGAGAAAACAGGCAGAAAGTGCATCTCACTAACAGAGAACAAACTCCAGAAACACAGGAAGGGAAGTCTGGCAAAATCTGAATAAAAAAATGCAAACTTCTTTATTAAAATCTATGCCAGCCCAATAGAGTCCAGAGATGTCATGAACGAAAAAGAAAATCCAGTGCTCAACTGCCTAGGAGCTAAGTGAAAAAGCAAAATGGGCCCACTCTAACACAGGAATTAAAACACTTAGAGACAGTTCTTACTACTCTGTGAACATGAGTCAGTACAAGTGAAAATGGTGCACAGATGGGCCAGCACAGAAGCAACAGAAGTGCCGTGATATTTACAAGGAGAGGGAAAAAAATCTTCCCTTACAAGTGTAAATATACCAGAGAAATCATCCGCTCACAGCACAAACCAGGGCTTTGATGTAGCAAACACTCCCACCAGGGACAGCACTGGCTCCGCCGGGAGGAGTGGGGATGGTAGACATTGCATCTGGAAGACAGTAGGCTCACAGCACTGAGCTTTCCCAAGGAGTCACAACATGCAGAAACACACCAGATGACATGGGCCATTTTATAGTCTTTATGAAATCAGCAGTAAGGGACCAAGCACTGTCCTGGGCCATGGAGAAACACTAAGAAGGGAAGAATCCTGGTGAGTGTTGGCTCTAACATCTGGCAACAGCAGCATAACAGCCCCACCAGCCTGGGCTCCAGATGCACACAGTCTGTGTGCCTCAGCTCAAGGCAAATCACAGCCACTCACACTACCAGCAATGCAACAGCTTAAAGACACATGAATCAAAGCTGGTGGTGTTCCACAAGGAGCCAAGCAGGTGGCATTTGGGGATCCCCTGAGCTCTCCTGGAGCAGTGATAATACAATTTCTCTTTCTGCAGTCTCTCCCAGGTCACCACATCAGTGCAAGCTGCTCAGTTCATTGTGCAGCCGTGCTGCTGAGCTCTCTGGGCACATCACATTTCTCCTCACCTGTTTTTCCCTCACCTGTATAACAGCAGTAACAATATTCACACTTCTGCAGTTATCTCAAGATGGGGGAATAAAAACTTAATTCTCATCAGTCCTATTCACTCGAGCTCATAGCCTGATTGTGGCAGCAATGCCAAAAGAGTCCAGAGAGCAGGCTGAGCTCCCAGAGCAGAGCTGCAGGAGACAGCACAAAACTCACCCCAGTGGTAAAAAGCTCTGACAGCTTTGAATGGCAAAGAAACAGTTTCCCCATCACTTACAAACTTGCTTACAGTGCACTGTCACAGAACTCCATAATGGGTTTCCAAGTGGGTCAACCAAACTCCTTTCCATTCACCTGCTCTGACCACTGACTCTGCAGTGGCTCATGCATTTGTGTTCTACAGAAAAAAACTATTTCTGAACAATAAAACTAACTTTCAGAACCTCTTACCTCCCCTGGGTCCCTCTAACAACTTTTGTGGGCTCACACTACATTTTCTCACTCTCAAAAGACTGGGTTTTTTTTCCCCCCGGTGTTGTGAGAGAGACCCAAGCACAGCAGGAGAAATTAATTAACTGAGCAGACAGCAATTCTGCCATCAAATGAACAAAATGAAAGAGTAACAGAGACTTACAGTTATAGTCACCCCTAAGTGTTTCACATGACAACAGCAGGGAAAACACAGTCCAGACTGTTGTTTTAATGTTGAAAGTATTCCAAAATCTGCAGTGCTTTCTAATTTCTTAGTGGAAATAAAACCTTTGACATCAGTGGGAATTCTGTCTGGGCAAGTCTAGCAATAAGAGTCTATTTTGATGCTAACATCTTTAGCACAAAGTTCCTCTCTATGTCTGCCCTGAGCACCCGGACTGACAAGCAGAGGACAGAACTTCAGCTGAATTGCATTAGACCTGAACACACTCATGCACACACACGCTTCCTGCCAGCACCTGAGCCAACAGAGAGTCTGTCCTGATGTTCACTAGGGGCAGGGTTTAGGCTCTGCAATCACCTGCTGGCAGCACAGGTCTGCTCAACATGTCAGCCAGCTCTGCTGGGTAGTGTCTTCTCTTTACATCTCAGTGGGCTTGTTAATGCTGCATCCATCCCACTTGAATGCAGACTGCAATTGAATGGAATAAGGCTGTTAAAAAATCCCAAATCAGGAAGATATTTAAGAATCTAAGAGGTGAGGGGGGAGGGAAGGGGCAAAGGAAAGCATCATTATCACAGCAACAACAAGGAGGGGAGAAAAGACTTAAGACAGGGAAAAAAAAGTTGAAGCTGTAACAAGCATAGAACAGAATTACTTCAGGCATATGTCAAAATAGTGTCAGATCTTTTTCTGTTCATTAAGTCAGCAGTTAAACACCCACCAGCTCCACTTTTTGCTAGCCCTGGAGTTTTGCTATGAAGGGAGATCCACTTGATGGCATCAGGAGTAGAAACAACTGGACTTGCAGGCAAATAACCTTCTTTAAGGTCAAGAGTGGGTTGAGTGAACCCTTCCACACTGACTCGTGTTCCCATGAGGTCAGGTCACATACTCCATAGAGTGGAGACTAGCCCAGGAGCCAGGACCAGAGCACAGTAAAAAACATGGAAAAGGGGCTTGAGTTTTACAGATTTTTCCAGTTTTTAAATCACACATAATAGCATTTAATATATGTCCCCAGGGTCCAATAAAAGGAAAATTACTCCCCTAATACCAAGTTAAAAACATCAAATTCATATCTATCCAGTTAATGTGATAGAGATTACCAGCCTGTAGCAAGCTTGAACAGTCCCAACAAGGGAACAACTATGTTTTGGTCTGAGAAGAACTTGTCCATCCCCAACACTTGGGGTTTTTAACTCACAGAAGAGTCACAGAGAAAGTACCAGACACATGAGCACTTTTTGATAGGGTTTTGAATCTGTAACAAAATGCAATATAAATTCACTGCCCAATTACAAAAATGGCATGGTTTGAAAAAAAACAAAAAAACATAACCCACACACAATAACTTAAGAACAATCCCAAACTTTTTTGATTTTATAAGCATTAGTTTCCTTTTTTGTGCATAACTTCTGTTACACTTGATGAAACTTCTCCATTAGAGGTAGAATGATGAGTAAACAAGCAAATCCTTATTTACAAAAGAGGAATAATATTGTACAAGATAGAGTGCATATTAGATGGAGACCATAGTTATTTCCTAGGACTGTATTTAGATGAAGGACTCTGGGGTTCTAAGTGGTTTTGGCCTCAAAACCCTTCCAAGGGACATGTACAATTTAGTTGCACTAAAAGACTCCTTTATATTCAGGAGCCAAGAAGATAGTCATCTCTCTTCTCCAAGGGCCAGCATCTAGAATTTGGCAACAAAACCACTTTCCTCCCAAGCAGTATCAGCCCTGAGTCATACCTGCTCTTTGCCAGTGTCCACTCCACCATTATACTAACCCAGCCACATAGATCATGCCTACCCAATGTGAGGGGAAAAAAGACCAAGCAGACACCTCACTTCCCTGACACTACCTGTTCTGCATTCAAATTTCCACACTTCTCAGTCTGACTAAGGCTACTTTATGCCCATTTTATTAGTGTGGGTAATACTGTACACTCTCAGACACAAGAACAAAGATTTTGGTGAAAGCAAGTTTGTTTGTTTGAGGGTTTGGGGATTTTTTTCCCCTTAAAAAAATCCCCCAAAATCAACTCCCTGTTCATAACTATGAACATTACTTGCAAGTCCTCAGTCAGCCAAAAAACACATAAGGTCTTTCTGAAAAACTAAGTTCTGTGCAGCTAAGTTATTAACTGCTGGGAATGGCAGGAAAGCTCTTTTACTGCTCTTCATTGATCCACGGAATGTTACCTTACACTCTGTAGCCCCTTTTGGAGTCTGCAGACTTCTGGAGCAGGCTGAGAAAAAATAAAAACTTTGGCCAAACTTTATGCTTCTTCTTGAGACATGTTTTCTTTGGGTTCAGGCCTCAGGTTCTCAGCCAGCAGCTTCTGTCCCTGGTGGAAAAAAAAGAAAAGAAAAAAGAAAACACCAGGGTTTCTGCTTTTCAGGAATCTAGAGAACAAACATGAGTTTCTAATGTGTTTCCAAAAGATGTGAATTGACTCCAGTATCCCAGTGTCCTTCCATTTCTCAGTTATTCTGAGAAAATAAAGTCCTTAACATCTCTGCCTGCCACTCCTGCTGTCAGAAGAGCAGCACAGTGTCCAGTATTGGACCAGCATGATACTGGGAAGCAGGAGAGGAGGCAGCCTGACTGTATCAGCTTCCATTTGGCACTGGGCACCTCCAGGAACCCAGCAAGGCACATCCCTGTGCACACTCCAGTTGTGCTCCCACAGGAGAGAGAACCTGGTCCACCCAGTGCCAAAGTCCCCATCATGGACACTTGAATGTGTCCACACAACAACTTTAATGACTCTCAGAAACCTTTTACATAGGTACTGTGGCTTGTGTCAGTTACTCTGGTTTCAAACAGGTGCATGTAAGCCTTGTTTTAAACAGTTGGCTATGATCCCAGAGTAGACGAGGCCAGAATTAATTTTCTTGATTTAATTTATGATTCAACATTTTTATTCTAGAACTGTATATTGATGCTTGGGGACAGGCAGGTGCATTTCCATAAATCATACCCAAGCAGTCCTGTTTCTTCTCATTCCTGCTCTCTCCAGCAGAAGCATACCATTCCTCACACCCAATCTGCTGCTTAGCTTTCTTTCCTCTTTCCCTTTTAAATAGCACAGACAGATGATGAAGAGCCAAGCACTCACCTTGACCCAGACTGGAAGCTCCATCAGACTTTCTCAGCAGGAACAGCCAGGCTTGAAATGAGAGGTAATGCTTGGCAGGTGCTCCCAGGGGACTGGCCAAAAATAAACACACTCTCCAGTTAATTTCCATTTGACTACTACTAACATTTCTCCTTTAAGAGTGCAGCTAAAGCTTTTGATGTACACAAGGTGAGAAGGTTCTGTACTTGTTTGCAGTGGCAGTGGCAGACCCAGCACACAACAGAGAATATTCAGATCCATTTTAAGTGCCTGCATAAGGTGCCAATGCTCCGCATACAGACAAGAGATCTTTTAGGGTGTAATTTAGAGCAGTGTAATTAGGAACCTGCTTCTCTACCTTTGATTATAGCAGAAGTCTAGACATCTAATTTAGGAGAGAAATGACATAGTTAAAATCAGCTTGTACAAACATCTCCCAATACATAAGTTCTGCAAGGAACCAGATCAGAGGCTCTCTGGGAAGATGGTTACAGTGAGTAGAGCTTGGCACTTGACAGGTGGCAAGAAGTGGAGAAAATCTGCTTGCAGGGAGCTCTACTCAGCTGTGACTTCCACCAGGCAAGCCACTGCAGCCAGACACAGCACATTGTGGGCTGAGGGGGCAATCAAGCCCCAAAGACCCCAAGCTGCTTCCCTCAGCTCAGCTGCTGCCATTGAATGAGGAAAGTCTGTTGGGTCTCAGCTCTGGCACAGAATTTGCCTGCCCACTGCCCAGGGAATCCCACTCCTTCCTTCTCCATGGTGATGCAGCTTTGATAGAAGAGACTGGGAATACCCCCATGTCCTTTAACCTCACAGCTGCTGGATTGGTGCAGGCTAAGGGCTGGTTGCAGCACTGCTATCTCATACTACTGCTTGCCTTTTCTTTTTTTAAAGGAAGCACTTGGATCATAACTTTAGTTAAGACTTTAGAAAACGTGACATCTAGAAAATTTGACCAGATACATTCCGGCTTCATAAGAAAATTTAATAGATACCCAAATTTTATACTTGAAGAATTATCATATTTGGAAGCATGGCCATAAACCAACAGTATCTCAGGCAGGAGATATACACAGATAGAAATGGGATTCAGCCTCTGAAATTGCCCATTTTAAATGTGTATTTTCATTTGTACATGACAGCTCATTCTGCTTTTAAAACAGCAGCACTTCAGTAATAGCTAAATTGATGCTTTTCATGTGCCCATCACTTACCAAGGGTAATTGATTAGTGCCTGTGAGGGGCTCCAAGATCTAAAGGATTACATGTTCTGAGCTTGCTAAATTATTTGAATAGATTTAGAAAGAAAAAGATTCTAAAGCAGATTTTTGTCTGACCCAGTGTTACCTTTCCAGATCAGCATTTCCCCTTCCCTTTAAACATATTTTTGCTCAAAGAGACAAAAGCATGCTGTAGCCAGGGAGCAGATTTTCAAAGGCAGCAAGAGGAGTTAAGCATGATACCTGTTAAAATATAACAGGAAGGAAGTATATTTTCCACTGAAAGTTTCTCCGATGGCTGTTTAATCCACTATTTAAAGATTATAGCTTTAATCTGGCTCAAGAGAAGAAAATGGGAAGGTCGTAGCCCCCTCAAGATTGGAGGAAAGCGATCCAAGGGGAAGCCGGCACTGCACTCCTGAACAACACAAAGTGTGTGAGGCTCCAGCCTCGGCACGGGCACATCCTCTGCGGAGCGACTGGAAGCGTTTAAGGCTCGGCTGCGTGCCTTAAACACAGCCCCGACCAAGAATAGCCTGGACTCCTGGGCGCAGGTCAGGCGATGCTGAGTCACTTGCTGGCCACTGCCCAGGCTCTCCAGCTGCCTTGGGCTCAGCCTCCCTTAAAGACACAACTCGTACCCGCTGCGTACAGCTCCAGCTCTGGCTGGGCACGACCGGCCAAGGAAGGCACTTTCAGATGTCCAGGGCTTTAGCCAGATAAGTGGTTCCAAAATGAATTCCCAGTTCGTACCGCCCCGTTTCCCCTCCAGCTTCAGAGCACAGCACTGCTGCTGCCTTCCTGCCAATTAAATGCTACATTCATACATTTCTTTGTAATTATGAATCAACTCACAAGCATGGTGCGCACCCCAGGCTCACACAGAACGGCAAACAATATACTGTCACGGGTTGCATCAGCTGCTGCGATGCTCTCTCATGCCTTCAGGCTTGCGAAAGCTGATCTAACTCCACTATAATAGCCTTTTTTACCCGCCTCCTCCCCCAACAACTACCAGAGGCTTAGAAAGTCATTGAAATGCAAATAGCTGATGGAGAGGTTATTGGGGAACCAGACTGGGAAGGTACAAATGCCCTGCTAGTTTCCTTCAGTTTGACTGGAACAGGACTGTAATCCTGAATTTCTCTTTGTATAAACAGGAAGAGGCAATAACTGTGAACACACAGATGGCCTTGGGTAGCAGCTGAACTGCATGTTCTCCAGCTTAGTTTCTCGGCAGCATCTAATATCCCAGCAGAGAGAATTGCACAGTACAGAAGCGTCTGCAACTCCGATGGCATAATACAACGGTGCTGAACTACACTAACTTACTGAAACCTGCTCTGGTGCAGCTTTTAGAGACCTTTTCCCCAGAACGTTTGTGGAAGGCAAGGCACTGGGAGCCACGAAGCTGGCAATCTTCTGTGCGACCATAGATGAAAATCAGCAATAGAGCATCCCTCGCCCTGCTTATCCCACCACATCCTTCAAACCAGACACTTCTAAAGAGGACTGTAACTCCTCCATGGTTTGTTTGGTCACAGTCTTTTCAAGTGATGTTCCCACAAAAGACAAAAAGCACTGAATGGGCCCGAGGCAGTCCTTACACTTGGCTGGAGTGGCCAAGAACAGCAGTATCTCCCAACTGCTGTAAAGGAGTTAGTACTAGGACAAATCAGACACTTCTTTCAGTCTAAGGCTTTAGGAATTCCTCTTAAATATAGGCTGCATCCTCACCCCTTTTTCTGTAGTGAAATGACCTATAAGTCTCAAGAAAGGAGATACTTGCTGTATTATTAATGATTCCCTCCCCTCATTTAAAAGAGATGTAGAGCAGAGGGTCCACCACCTGGTGCACACAAACTACAAGGATCATCTTACTTGCTTTCGCAAGGAGGTGTCTGAGGGCAGATCTAATCAAATCTTACAGCTAGTCAAGGGCAGTTATTAAGATGACCGAACCAAACTCTTCTTGGCAGTGGCAGAAAACACAACACGGGGTGATAGCCAAAGAAATGGTTACAGCCAGCCAGAGCGTGAGATTGGACTCACGAGACCCTCCTTCACCAGGCAGTGGGGAAGCGCTGCCGCAGGTTACCCAGGAAAACGGGGGAGCCTCCAGCCCTGGAGGTTTTCAACTCCCTATCTGACAAAGCCATGGTTGGTGTGACCTCCTGTCCGTGGGTCCCGCTCCGAGGGGGCGTTTGGGATAGAGACCTCCAGAGGTCGCTTCCAGCCAACATTTCTATGTCTCCTTAACCTCAGCGTCAAAAACTTGACATTAAAGGGTGAAATGTATCAGTTCCCTCCCCTGCACTTCTGCGGAGCCCCTTACCAGGGGCGAGATAGAGCATCCACGCCTGCACCTTCGTCCCATCCTGGCACCGCTGCTTCCTCCCAGCTGCTACCCGTCTCTCCCATGGTCCCCGAGAGTCCTGCCTGTCGGCCCCCATAGCTCCCACACTCCCCGGGGGTCCTGTCCGCCGGCACCCACGGCTCCCACAGCCCCCAGGGGTCCGGCCAGCCAGGCGCTCCCCACCCCGCTCGCCCCTCCAGCGCATCACATCCAGACAGCAGCAACCCAAGCCCCCACAGAGGTTTCCTGCGCATCTCCCCATCGCTATTTGCAGCCTGGATTCTTCTCACTTCGGTGAGTAGATACGGGGCTGAACCCAAGGGCACCCACCGCACACGCCCGGCGGGAGGATACGGGCCGGGGCCGGGCCCGGGCCGGAGAAATGTGTTTTCTCCGCGACGGGAAGAGACGGGCAGGGCACGAAGCTACGCAGCACGGCAGCCTCCAGTGCCNGTCCGGCCCAGGCTCGGCAGAACCCCCTTCACTGTCCGTCCGGAGTCACTCCGCAGGGTGCACCCCCGCGGGGAAACTCCTGCAAGGGTTGCAAGTCCCCTCCCCCTGTCGTGGGGGCTCCTCCGGTTGGATGCAGCCGGTAGCATGCAGCTTTCCCGGGGTGGTGGGGTGGCTTATGAGCTGGGGAGATGCACCCCCGAGGAGTGTCTCTAGCAGGTCCCCCAGGAGGATGCACCGCCCAGGGGATCAGTCAGGGGGAGGCTGCATCCCCCCCCCCGGGCCCCACCCTGCGCAGAGCACCCCGACNGCGCATCACATCCAGACAGCAGCAACCCAAGCCCCCACAGAGGTTTCCTGCGCATCTCCCCATCGCTATTTGCAGCCTGGATTCTTCTCACTTCGGTGAGTAGATACGGGGCTGAACCCAAGGGCACCCACCGCACACGCCCGGCGGGAGGATACGGGCCGGGGCCGGGCCCGGGCCGGAGAAATGTGTTTTCTCCGCGACGGGAAGAGACGGGCAGGGCACGAAGCTACGCAGCACGGCAGCCTCCAGTGCCAGGGCTCAGCAATCCCCCGGGGGCCGCAGCTCCCGCCGGGCAGTCAACTCGCTGCTCCTCTCCTCGCCGAAGGGGCGAGACCAGACGGCAGCATAGCCCGTCGGATGAGAACAACCGTACGGGGAGCGCAGAGCGGCCGGGGGTGTGGGGCGGCGGCAGTGGTGGTGCGGTGGTGCCGTGGTGCCGTGGTGCCGTGGTGCCGTGGTGCCGTGCGCCCGCCCCGCCCCGTCCCGTCCCGCCCCGCCCCGGCAGAGGCAGNCCACCCTGCGCAGAGCACCCCGACACTGCAGCAGATGGCGGAACGCCAGCCAGTGCACCAGGGCCGAGCCCGGCCAAAACCATTCCCTGTCACCCCCTTCCCATCCCCCGGTCCCCTCCCCGGCCGGCTCTTACCGTCCCACGATAGCGCCCGTCCCTTCTCCCCCCGCTCGGCGGCTGGAGATTCTCCTGCACGGGTATCTGACAGTTAGGTGACAATACGAGAGATTAAAGCATATCCGAATGCAGCGGATGCCTCATTGTGCGAAGGTGTCACAACGATGTTTAAACAAAGTGTGCGATGCTGCAGGTATAAAGCTGTGTAGCAGCCAGTGTCTGAGATAATCCAAACCAGGGGGAGTCACAGAGTTGTCATGAAAGGAGTTTGGGTTTGTCTCACTGCTGAGCTGTTGGATTAGTGGATTCTCTGTGTGACCCAAATTTCTCGGGCTGCTGGTTGTATTCTTACTTTTTTAGTCCCTCTGCTATTTCTGCAGTCTAACCCAGAAATCAGTCCCAGCTGGAAAATGGGGAGGGGGGGAATCATGACTTTCTGTGTGTATGTGAGCGATGGAATTAAAATCAGTGCAAAGCTTACCACAACTCTTTTGTTTCCTCTTAAAAAAAGAAAACAAAGTCCTTAAAAGATATTTGTTTGTTCGAATAGGAAAAAAAAACCCTCTTAAAGGTTGTACAGAGAAAACAGACAGCAATTATGCAAAAGGCCTTGGGAAAGTTTTTCTTAAAAAAAAATCTGCTGTTAGCTAGGAGGCAGCCTTCAAACAGAACTGGGCCTCCAGCAGCTTTTGCTGTTGGAAGAGATGAGGTTTACCATGAGTCAGCCTGGAATTAGTCTCTGTGTGAGGTACTTACCTGCTCGTAGCTGGAAGGGTAACAGCATGGTACAGAGTTGCATATACTTGCCAGTTTAGCCATTGTATTTTAAATGGTGGATATCAGTTTGACAGGCTGAGCTAAGAGAATGTGCATAAAGTCCTGATTTTAGATTAACATTTTAAAAATCATCTCATTAGTCAGCAGTACAGCTATTTGCATTTTGTGTTATTTGCAATGTGGGCAAAGAAAAATGCTGTTCTGTTTCATTTTGGAGTGCTGGGCTGCAGGGTCCAGCTCTTAAATATCCTTGGCTGTGTTTGTATCAAAAGGAATTTCACTGGAACATTCATAAATCATTCCTGCCAGCAAAGCTTCACAGGTAATTGAACAACATTAAGTTCACCTCCTGTCTGAGCTGCTTTAAATTGCCTCTCCCTGGAAATAACTATATAAAGGTAAGCAGGCTCTGCACTTGCAACCTCTTCTGCATGGAGCCCTGTCAACACCAGACATGTAGAGACAAGGTATTGGTGTGTGGCTTCTGCCTTTCCACGTGGCCTCCAGTTCCTACCTTGGTGTTTTGGTGTTCTAGTACTTTGACAGTGGTTCTCCTAACCCACAGGTGGATGCCAGCTCCTCCCTCTGTCTCCCAAATGTTTTGCAGCAGCTTTGCAGCACCCTGACTGAGGCTCAGAGAGCCTTCCCCCACCTGAGCACTGAACTGAGCTTTTGGTTTACCAGGGTGGCCTCCCTGCTGTCATCTGTGCCCACAGGAAGTATCAGGTGATAGGAAGGAAGTGGGTTTCTGAGGCAGGGCTTTCTACCCCAACTCCTCTATACAGCAGCAATATAAATCAGATTTATTCATTTCCTCTATTCATCAGCATTTTTGGTGTCTTGTTCCGAAACAGTCTTTCCAGTGCTGCCGACAGTGAGTCACAGACAGCCCAGTCTCTTGCGAGCTTGGAGGCTGACAAATTACCAAGAACCAAGGACAGCAAACTAGACAACAAATTTGATACTTTGTATGATTCCTGCAGCTGAGGTCCAGACCCACCATTGGCACAAGAATAACATGTATCTTGACAGTGGCTGTCCAGTAGAGCAGGAACAACACCCCACTTTTTAATTGAAAAAATATGGTAGGTTTTGAGTTTCTTTTTGGTCAAATTTCACAGCATTTCCCTTCATACATGACTGTGAGCTTCAGCCATGCTACATCTGTCTGTGCCTCCAAGCTGCCTTACTCCCTCTGTCCTCATCACCCATCTGGCAACGGGTGCAATGCTGGAAATAGGAATGGCTCACAGGGCTCCAAGCCATTTTCCAGTGCCACTAAACTCCAGCATATTGCCACAGTGCAGTGAGGGGCAGAAGCATGAAAGTGTTTTGAGGTGGTGAAGGAAACCAAACGCTCTGCAATGTCTTTTTGCTGCAGCTGCAGCCAGAGGCAAGCATTCCTTGTGCTAGCACATTTTAAATGCATAGCTCCATGGCTTTTCCACAAGGCAGTTGTGTCTGAGTCAGCCAGGGTTAGCTACCTGCTTGTGGAAAATGAGAAGGAAAACAGTTAAACGAGGAACTTTCCACACTCATTTTTTCCTCTCCTGTCCTCACTCCTGTGGTCAGCCGGTACAGAAATGCACTGATGTGTTTTCATGGAAGGATGGCAGATTTGACATCTGAGGTCGTATGTTCTTGCGGGTTACGTCTTACAGGCCAGGCAGAAGGAGCACATGCAGATTTTATGCTTTACATTGTGTAAGAAAAGCTTGAAGAAAAACTTCATGATCACAAAGTGGCAATACAAGTAGTTGAGCATGTCCTCCAAAGTTGCAGTATCAGCAGTGACATGTTGTCATCCTGTGTCTTAATAGACAGAGTCTCACAGATCACCTCTCTTCTCAAGTGTGACTACAATATCCCACCAGCAATTACAATAATTACTTAAATGTGAAAGGAATATTAGACAGTATAATTAGCTATTCCTAACTGTTGCACAGATGGCTGCAGTCACTGCAGGCAGCTCCTCTGCACAGTCTCCACACAACAGTGCCCAACAGAGAGTGCAGAGAAAGCAGAAAGGAGCCAGCTCTTTTCCAGATGTTTTTCCAGGTGTCCATGCTCCACTTTGCAGTGGGCAACACAGTGGATGCAGCTGGCAGAAAAGGGAGTGCTGGTGGCAGGTGACCCACCAGCTCTGTGTCCATTGCATGCTGGGGTCACTCACCATGGTTATGCTGGGAGACCTGCAGGAGGAATTCTTTGGAGTAGAAGCAAAAGTCTTGGTTTAGCACTGATAGCAGCATTGTGTAAGGTGTTTACCTGTGTTAAAAATATTTCTTGTAATACATTATTATGTTATTAAATTTATAATTACTAGGTATCAGCAGCAAGACAAAGTAATATATTTAAAGAATTATTTTTACTTTGATAGTGTCTTAAGTGTGTATGACAAAGCAGGAGAAGCTAAAGTGGTTTTCTTACAAATTATCTCTGATCTTTGAACAAATATGCATTAATTAAATGTGCTATGCCCAGATATTTATGTACATAGCTTTGGAAATAATTAATTTCCATACTTCTGCTTGCATTTCAGAACTTTTTCTTCTGCCAGCCTAGTGATATCTATCTATGCTTGGAAACAGCCATTTAACTCTTGGGTTTTTTTCTCTCTACAAAAAATGTAATTTTTTTCCTTACATCTGTTGCAACTGTTTCAACCCTTAAAGCACATAAAACAGAAGAGTCTATTGATCTTCAGTGTTGACTAGAATAAGCTTTTAGGACTGCTCAGTTTTAAAACCAGGTTTGTTTCTCCTTGGAAAAAAGTATCTCCTAGAGGTTTAAGGCATTGAATTTACAATTAGCTAAAGGAAAAACTTGTCTTTTATTAGACAGTGCTTCTGAAGCCACACTAATAACAAAACATGTTTAGTACAGCACATAACACTGATAGCAAAGAGAAAACCTTTGCAATAATTCCTTTATAATCTGACTGATACGATTCACAATTGGTGGAGGAGCTTGAATAGAGGAAAATGGGAGAAACTGAATGTGACATATCAAAATGCAGGACATGAAAGGAGTCTTTTTTGAAAAGGAAACTTCAGAGTTGGGGGTCCAGATGCTGGAGTCACTAGCTGTGATTTGGGATATGAGCACAAGAACGTGTTTGTTGAGTGAATGACGCTTTTGAGAAGAAAAGAGAGAGCCCTAGTACAAGCCTGTTAGCCATCACAAAGCGAGAGCCGAACGCTTTCTGTACCCTTGCAGGGATTTCAGTGGAGCTGCACAGGGTCAGGTTTGGTTTTGATCGTCTGAAAGCTCAGCCTACTGGTGCAATGTAGATAAAGTTAATGCTATTTACTGAAATGCCTTGTAGTCACTCCAAAATCCTTTTTCATCGCTTTCCAACCTTGTCTAGGAAACACTGAAAATTATTGCAGTAAGAATACTGGGGCCACAGGCAGAAAGCTGATGGAGTATAAGCTCCTCTTCCCTGAGATACTCAACCACGCAAGCAGCATCTTTAGGGAAGGAGTGGGCCAGGTTTGTTGTTAGGAATTCAGTGCTGGCACAGCACATATATGTAGAAGAGCCAAAGAAAGCAAAACCAGAGGCATTGGCAAGATTTTGGAGGTGGTGGCTCAAATGGGGAGGAGGGACAACTATGTGCAGCATCATTCTATTGCTGGAAAGGTCCACAGGCTGGCATGGGGTTCTCTGCAGCAAACAGGGTGCTGGGAAAAAAAGAATTGCTCAACATTTTGCTTGCCCTTTAGAATGCTCCCTTTGCCCATGCACAAAGAAATATAGATAGAAAGAATTTGTCAAAGTTGGAAGAATCTTACTGAAATCATGTTTCAGAAGGACATGCCTCTGGTTGGGTGTTCAGGGGTAGTTGAAGTGTGGGCTCCAGGAGGTAAAAGATAAATAAGCAGAAGAGGTTTCCAGCACCAGCTGTGGGTGACAAAGTTGGTGCCTGTGCTGTAGAAGGGACATTAGCTATGTGACAAGGTTTTGAACAACATATTAATCTGTGACCATGAAGTGTTATCTGCTGACAAACGTGTGCTTTAGGGTTAGGAGCTTAGGGAAAGGTCTCTATATCAGATCTCTATATGACCTATATGGGATGAAGGCAAGCAGCTTAGAGGAGCTCATGTCTCCGTGATAACCAGCCACGTCCATCCAGGTGTCCCTGCTACTGCAAGACTTGGGTCATCTTTCCAGGCAATAGAATATAAGCAGAGCTAGTGCCAGACCCTGTCTGCATCATTTGGAGCAAAAACTTCCCCAGGCCCCATCCTGCTACGCAGTACATAGAGTCCCTCTTGGAGATGTGCATTATTTCTACTACAAGCCCTGAATGTACCCCAGGGTATGCTCTTATGCCATGAAGGGGTAGGAAGACCAAGAATTGGCAAAACTTCCCCCTTGCCCAGCACATTTTCCCTGCTCTGGAAGTTCTTTGGCCACAGAAATCCACTTCCAACCTGATGCCAACATAACATCAGGCTAAAGGGGTTGCAGCCCCACCACAGCCAAACCTTCCAGGGTGATGCTTCTCAGCCTGCTCTGAGCATCACCCTCACTCCTAGGCAAACTCCTGCTTTCTGACCCAGAAATAGGTTGGTCAAGTGCTTCAGCTGAGGTGGATGTTCAGCCAGGCCCTGCTCACTGGGCATCAGCTACTGCTGCTGGTGACAGACTGTCTCACACACTGTCAAGAGACACTGAGTGAATGCTGTGCAGTTTGTGTGTCATTATTTGCCAGGAAACCAGAATTCATTACTTCCAAAAATCCACAGGCCAGTGCTAAGCTTTGAGCCCTTCTGTGTGTTTTTAAAAATGCACACAGATCCTAATACATGCCTTTGGCCTCATGCAGAGTTAAACATATGTTTAGGGGAAAAAAGGTATATTCCTTCTTTCTCTTTTGTAGTGATGGTCTTAACAGAGCAAATTACTTAGATACTTTGGCAGAGGAAATCTCAAAGCCATGACACTTAAAGTAACAGTTTGCAATCAGTTGTTTTTGTAAATGTTGATGCTGTTTCCTCCACAAGTGGGGTCAGGGAGAGCTAGAGACCTCTTGCTGAATTTCTCTTTGAATCCAGTGAGCTCTTATGTTTAAATTACTTCATGCCACATGAATAGCAAGTGGTGCTCTGGTTATAAGGCAACTGTCCCTCAGTCATGGGAGGCAAAACCAGGTAGCTGTGCCCCTCCTTAATCTAGAAAAGTGCTTTATCTCAGGACTTAACAGCTATCTTTCATGACATAAAAAGAGACATTTTAAATTACAGTTATAGAATCACAGAATCATTAAGGTTGGAAGGGACCTCTAAGATAATCATGTCCAACCATCTACCTATCACCACCATGCCACTAAACCATGTCCCTAAGTACCACATCTAGATGTTTCTTAAACCCCTGCAGGGATGGTGACCCCACCAACTCCCTGGGCAGCCTGGGCCAATGCCTAACAACCCTTTCTGTGAAGAAACTTTTCCTGACATGCAATCTAAACCTCCCCTGGTGCAACTTGAGGCCATTTCCCCTTGTCCTCTTACTCACTGTTAACCCAGGAGAAGATACCTACTGCCATCTCACTCAGTCCTCCTTTCAAGTAGTTATAGAGAGCAATAAGGTCTCCCCTGAGCCTCCTCTTCTCCAGACTAAACAACCCCAGCTCATTCAGCTGCTCCTCACAAGACTTGTTCTGCAGACCCCTTACTAGCCTCGTTGACCTTCTCTAGACACAGTCATGAAATACATTTAAAAAACCCTCATGAATTCCATAACAAAAACTTCCAGAATTTGTCCTGATAAGTTGTCACAGACTTACAGAAACA